>CABEGB010001299.1:0-89726 GCA_901521435.1 Crematogaster levior
GACAAAAATATATTTTAAAAATGGCGGAGCTACAGCTGCTGGAAGTTGGTACCTCGTTTTTGCGCCGTGCAGCCTACAGGTCTCAATTTTTATCTAAAATCAAAAAACCAAAATTATATCGTCAAAATGTGTAAAAGCGCTCAGCATGACGTAGAGGAAAAAAAAATTTAAAAAATTGAAAATTCAGGAGCATTTTGAAAAAAATACCCCCTTTTTTATTAAAAAATTGAAAAAAACAATGTTAATAAATTTTTTTTTGAAAAAACCGAGACGTCATGCTGTGGCCAATAAGCTAAAAAATATTTATGCAAAGTTTCATAAAAATCCGTCGAAAATTCGATGAGCTACATTGCACGGCACGCGAAAAAACGCTTTTCGAGTAAATCGCCTTTGAAGTTTTTGATACAGAAAACCAGTTTAAATGAACTTACGTACTTTAGGGCTTAGTCTGTAATACCAGATCCATTCAATGTCCCTTCTTCTTCAGCAAATTCAGAAAATCAACAAAGACTACTTTCACTTGCTAGTAATGCTCCCTACTAGGAAGAGGGAGAGATCCCTCCCTTCTAGGTATTGGAGAGATCTATAGTTCGAATTGGGATCTAAAAATTTGTGAGCATATTCTACAGGTGGTAAACTAATGTTTAAAGCAAAAAAAGAAATAGAAAAAAATTTCGATTCACATGTATTTCCCCCCTTAAACAAACAGAGTGATGCAGAGTCGTTACCTGAGTCGTATCTTTTTGTAGAAGGAATACCCCTTCTCCTGTGGCGGGTCAAGGGCGAGCCCACAGGCCAGCCCACGTCTCGGGCACGAGCCTGAAAAAATATTAAGGAACTGCGTATTAGAGCACGTAAGACGGTTACCGGCGGGGGGGACAAAAATGGCAAAATGCGCAGGGCGATCACCACCTCCACTGGGAGGCTCTGAGAAAAAAGGCAACTGGAGAGGTCAAGGTTGGGTTTTTACATTGGTATGGCCGGGTGTGGTACGCGGGAGTTTACTATTTTTATTTTTTTATTTTATTATTTTTTATTATTTTTAATTTACTGGACTTTTATTATTTTATGTAACATGACATTAATTATGACTATATATATAATTATATATTAATGACACTGTCATCTGACTTTGTTCGTTTTTGCCTTCTTATTAATATCTTTCTTGTATATCAATACTATGTAATTCGATTTTATGTGTATAATGGAAAAAAAGATATAATTTACGAAGAGTATAATAGATAAAAGTAGTTTATATATTAAACATTTGCATTAAAACATTAAATATATGTCATTTTTATCGCGTATTTCTTGCTTATAACATTATTTTCTACAAAAAATTATATATGTAAGAAATATCATATAAAAAACATTAATAACTGATGCATTATTTTTTGCCGTTACTAACTCTTAATGTTAATGACGACAATTATCTTTATGACATATCGTAATACATCACGTACAGTAATACATACATGAGTATTTAGATGATAAATATATACATGAATATACATGAATATATATAGTGACAATGAGAAAAGTTAGTCATATATCAATGAAAAATTCATTTACACTTATAGGTTCTTATCGTTGATTGTATCGACAATTACATGATTTCTTGCTTTTATCCCGCGTTAAAAGAAAGAGTGACCCCAAAAACGGTGACCTCAAAAATCGCCTGTTTTGTCACCCTCGAATTCGGACTTAAATTTGATGTTAAATGATAGTTTATCATGAGACATTAATCCTCTGAGATTTTCAAAGTGAGCATATTTTTTATTGCTGAGAAATAAAGGGTCAAAGTTATCATTACGCACGTTTCCTACTCTTAGCTTATCCAGAATTATTTTTACAGTTATTTTTGGATATATCATCTTATTTGTCTTTTTCAAGACAATTTCTTAGCTAGTTAGCCTTTTTCAAGATTACCTTAAATTTATCTTTCTTTTTTATATTAATTCAAGCATTTAGAACGCTTCTGCGCCTATGCTGTAGGCGAGAGTGGGGCGAGCTTCCACGCTACGAATAAAAGAAGTAGAATAAACGTGATAGCCAAGCGTGCCTACTGGGACGATAGTTGCGCAGAATTATTTTATAATTTTGCAGCGCATTATTCAAAACAGTCCTTCTCAGGACTTTTTCCTAATCAGCTTTTTTTAGAGCTACTGTATAATTATCCTTTTTTCAGGTCAACATTGCAATCATTTTTACTGAAACCTTTTATTTGATTTAAACAAAAGTAACATTCTTCCTTATTAGTAGGACTTTGCCAAATGGCTGGACTAGAGTACTTAATACAATCTTTGTTTTGATCTTTTTTCCATCGAGTGAGCATTCTTTTACAACAATCACAAATAATATGTGGAACCCAGTTGCTAAGCTGATCCATCTTTAACTTGAAGATTTTTTCATACGCTGAGCGTATATCGACATCAACAGGTTTTCTTAAATAACTTACTTCGACCATAAGACAATCATGGGTTTGCGAAACCTTTTTAGTGATTGTTTTTCTTGTGAAGAAAATGATTAAAATACTACAAATCTGTTATTTGCTTTTTATTTATGTTTAGAAAATTCAAATTTACTATGTTTTTTGAGGTTATGTCAAAACCCTGACGTGCAGGAGTAAAACTGACCTCGGATTCGGATTCAGCGACCCGAAAAACATATAGTAATCATAATCTCACCATCTGCGTCGAAATTTTTTTTTTTTTTTGTGTGGCTTGTGTCAATATCAGTAACCGAAACCTAATACAAAGATAAAAAATCATAATTATCTCGAAGGAATGAAAAGCATCCTTTTGATATAGACAATATGATTATTGCTTGATTCTATTGACAACGATGATTTCAAAGCATGGTTCGCTTTCGATAAAAGCCAATTTAAAAAAATCTGCGATCTTGTTAAGGGAGAACACCACTGTGACGTAGCGTTTTCAAGTGCTTTATTCGGTATTTTTTTTTGAGGAATTGGTTTGGTCAAAGGGAAAAAAAACTTTTAGGTTATATTGGACACATATTAAAGTATAGAAAACAATTTTTTTATTTGAAAAAAAATACAAAATGGCGGCGTGACAGTAACTTCAATATAAGTGATTTTTACTAGAGTTGCTCCACTGCAAGCACTAGAAGTGTCTAAAATTTGTTCTTGGAACAAAAAATGAAACATTTTCATGAAATATATTAGTTTTAGCGTGGAAGTACCTGGGGAAATTCAAAAATTTGAAAAAAAAAAAAATAGAGACAAGTTTGAAAAAAAAGTTTTATTTTTTAACAAAAATTTTCGTATAAAAAGTTGAATAACTTTTTAAATTTTTAATAAATCAAAAAAAACTCAGGTACTTCTCTTTGAAATCTATCTAAGAAGCTACAGTTAAAATTTAAAGTCGATTCAACAAAAATTGATTGAGTTCTACTGCTTGCAGATTTCCAAAACACCATTTCGAGATAATCACGTTTAAAGTTTTCGGTATCAATAACTTCTCAATAACTTAAGAAATTTTTTACATACTAATCAGCAATGCCAGCTCCATACAGTTGCCCTTCTAAGTTAATATACTCTTCATTTTTGGCACACACGATTTCAAAGTATGGTAAAATAAAATGAGAAAGAAACTCAAAATAACAGTATATATTGCCGACAGCGTTTTTCGGCTGTTAGAGGGCTGTCAGAAAAATGCTTGAAACCCATCTAAAAAAATTTTTTTCAGCTATAAACGAATTTGCATCATATTTTTAAGGGTTTATAGGATTTTTTAAAGTCAAAAAAAAAAAATCGATTTTTTGAAAATTTCACAGTGGTGTTCTCCCTTAAAAAATGTAAACCTAAGCATGTAGCTGTTTTCCTTTGTAAATTGCGCACTTCTCTTTCAAATAAACAACTGTCTTTTCTATTTGGATGCAGTGAACAAACAATTAGTAATTACATGGATAATGCAAGAAAAGATTTGCTTGAGAATTTAATGTCACGATTCATTAATAATAATGATCGAACAGTTCTAATCAATCATAATACTCCTATGGCGAAGGTATTGTTTGATATTCCTGACAAAAATGGCTCTTGCGTTTTTGATGCTACGTACCAATTAGTGCAAAAGTCAAAGAATTTTGCTGGTCAAAAACAACTATGGAGTGAACAAAAAAAAATGCCGCTTGTAAAACCAATGGTAGGATGTTCCTGATGGTTATATACTTTTTGTTTAAGGGCCCTTTGACGCAACTCACAACGATGCAATCATACTAAAAGAATGTTTCAACAGATATAAAGAGATATTGACAATTTTTCAAACAAATTATGTTCTTTTTGTCGACAATGGGTTTCGAGATGTTCTTGAGGAATTCAAACAAAGAAAGCTGCTTGCTTACATTCCTGGCACTGGGAAACGGGATACCAAATAAGCTGAGATTCGTCACAAAGATCCGATGGATTATCGAACAAGTATTTGGTCGTCTTAAAAAAAAATTCAAATTGTTTGCTTTACTAGCCCATAACGCTACTTTATTACATGATTATGAATCTCTCTTAATTTCTTTTGCGCTTCTTAATTTATTTCATAACCCATTTTTAAGTGATGAAACACATGAAGATATTGCACAAGTAATGAAATCAAGATTGAATGTTCCAAACCGCTTAAAACGTATTGTTAAACAATACAATCTTTTGCAAATAAAAGTTCCTTACATTGAGCTTAAGTATACAGCAGTCGATAATCAGGAAAATAATCGTCTCCTCCAGTTTCCGCAACTCACAATAAATGACCTATATTATGTCAGTCTTGGACCTTATCAAATAAGCAATGCTATTTTTTATTATGCAGAACATCAAAAAGAAGGAATTTTTCTTGTACAGAAGTTTGAACCAAACTCAAGACATCGAACTTCTGATTTGGACTATGCCAATCACGGTATTGCCATCACAGATCCTCTCCTTGTGAAAGCTTACATGAAATTTCGATATCGCAACGGAAAAAATCACCACATTTTTGTACTAATAGACAAGTCTACATCTAGAAAGGACGCGATTGTAGAATATTATTGTACTTGTGAGAGTGGTTCTCGAACTGTTGGCTGTTGTAGTCATATAATGACAATTATATGGTACTTTGGGTATGAGCAGTACAATGGAATAGATATACCCAATCCAGACATATTTAATGTGTCAATAACTATTCCCAAAAGGCAAAACTAAAAAAAATATATTGACATATATACATGTTTTGTGATCGTTTCGTGAGAGGCAAGGGGACTCACGATAATCATGATAATCAAGCATCCCAATGGGACTATAACCCTTCTACATCCAGGCCGTTGTTCCTTGGTATAACGTTAAGAGTAGGAAACAAGGCGTACACTCATTCGGACCGTAGGGATACGTTTCTGAGGATAAAAGTAGAGATTCTATTTAAAAACTCAACTTGTTCTCTAAATGACCTTGAGATTTGTCTTGCCAAGGTTAAGGTAAGGTCACCTTTGGATAGCCCCCTACCAGATCTACAACTTTTGTTTGAAACATTTTTCACTATCACTCTTACCTTTTGAGTAATTTGCGTGGAAAGATTAAAATAAGCTACCCTCAATAATGACAACTTTAACCCCTTATTTCTCAGCAATAAAAAATATGCTCACTTTAAAAATCTCAGAGGATTAATGTCTCATGATGAAATATCATCATGAGACATTAATGAGACATTAACATCAAATTTAAGTTCGGATTCGAGGGTGACAAAACAGGCGATTTTTAGGATCACTCTTTATTTTACATGTTGAATTTGTGTACGTTTCCTAAACATTATACGTTATAAAACATTAGGTATATTTAGGAAACTTATATAAAACGTACATCAACCATCACGTGCTATCTGAGATGTATGTCGCATTCTTTATTCATCAAATGGTAAACAGTCTATTTTCGCAAAATAACTGATTTCGAGAGTAGATTTTAGCTGCGCGCAAGCTGATTTTGTGTTTCATCTTTATCATTATTTAAACGATCATTTAAATGATTTGGGTACCAAATTTATTATGCACCATATCCATATTGCATTATACGTATCATATCAGTGCAATGAAAAATAGTACCTTATCCCTACAACCATGAGTATATCGAGTCTGATCACTTTTCCACCTATTTAATATTCAAAAAGTTTCTAAAAATTTATAAGTGTACATTCAAATTTCTAGATTAAATATCTATTTTTATAATCGTAGTTTAGGATTAATTAATCTATTAGGTGTACAACTTTGCTTCCGCCGTTTTCCTATAGACGGCTTTAGCGGTAAGTGATGGTCAAAATAAATAGATCATAGACGTCATGCAATAAACTTGGGCATCTGTCAACATAAACTCATAGAAACATTAGTCGATTTGTGTCTGCATCATAAAGTTATTCTCGATTGAAAATGTCAGTTTACGAGCCAAATTCTCGTCATTTGCGGGAGGTTTTAATTTTTTGTTTCAATATGAAGAAATCTGCGGTTGAGGCTAATCGAATGCTTTCAAATACTTATGGTGAGGCCGCTATTAGTGAAAGAACGTGTCGTGGTTTCAACGCTTCAAGAACGGTGATTTTGACGTCGAATACCGGCATAGCGATGGAAAAGAGAAGGTTTTCGAAGATGCAGAATTGGAGACATTACTTGATCAAGACTCGTGTCAAAAATCAAGAAGAATTGGGACGATCATTGGGAGTGACTCAACAAACCATTTCAAAACGCTTCAAAGCCATGGGAATAATTCGGAAGCAAGGAAATTGGGTGCCGTACGAGTTGAAGCCGAGAGATGTTGAACGGCGTTTGTTTGCTTGTGAACAGCTGCTTGAAAGGCAAAGACGGAAGGGATTTCTGCATCGCATTGTGACTGGGGACGAAAAATGGGTTCATTACGATAACCCTAAGAAAATCATGGGGAGTTCCCGGCCATGCTTCCACGTCGACGACCAAACCGAATATTCACAGCTCCAAGGTCATGCTCTGTATTTGGTGGGACCAGCTCGGCGTAGTGTATTATGAGCTGTTAAAACCGACTGAAACAATCACAGGCGATCGGTATCGAACGCAATGAATGCGTTTGAGCCGAGTATTGAAAGACAAACGGCCGCAATACAACGAGAGACACGATAAAGTGATTTTGCAGCATGACAATGCTCGACCCCATGTTGCGAAAGTGGTCAAGACATACTTGAAAACGTTGAAATGGGAAGTTCTACCCCACCCGCCGTATTCTCCAGACGTTGCTCCCTCTGCTGACTATCACTTGTTTCGATCAATGGCACACGGCTTGGCTGACCAGCACTTCCGGTCTTATGAAGAAGTAAAAAATTGGATCGATTCGTGGATCGCCTCAAAACATGACCAGTTTTTTCGACGCAGGATTCGTATGCTGCCCGAAAGATGGGAGAAAGTAGTGGTCAGCGATGGACAATACTTTGAATCATAAATGTACAACCAGTTTTTTACAATAAAGCCTCGAATTTTGGAAAAAAAACGGCGGAAGCAAAGTTGTACATTTAATACAAAAATAAATTAGTATAATAATTAAATATTAAAAAGTTTATTACAATTTGTCAATTAATATCTTTAATCAAATATTTAATATATATCACTTAAAATAAAATTATTTAAAAAATTATAATTTAAGAAATGAACAATTTTATCACAATTTTACTTAAAATTATTAATTAGTAATATTTAACATTAATTATTTATACTTGCTATGATTATTTTTTTCCGATCCGATTTTTCGATAGCCTGGCTCCCCATGGAGTGGTTTTTACGGAAAACGGAATGCTATTCTAACCTCAAATTGTTTTTCAATTTAAAAAATTTCTTTATTACTTTCTGTTATAATAAACAATACATATAAATTTCACTTTTTTATATATTTTTCTATTGTATTGATTATTTTTTTGTTGGAAAACTATTAAAATAAGTTTTTCTATTTTTACTAATTTCCGAAATGCTCCGAAATATTGGTCCATGGGGAGCCCAGGCACAAAAAACCGGACCGACAAACACATAACTCTTATTTTTGACAATATGATAACTATTTTATGTGATAAATTATTTTGATTGAATTATTATATGTATACTAATAAATACTTACCAAACAATTATTTTTATTAACAATAAAATTCTTCAGAGATAAAAATTCTAAGTTAAAATTCTCCAACTAATTCTGATTGGTTGATCCTATTCTAGTACTTTTCCGGAATTCCGTTTTCCGAAATTTCGACTGCCCATGTGACAGCACTCTTATGGCTGGTTTATGCTTCGGTCTTAATCTTAATCTTAAGAGTTGATAACGTAGAATGCCATAGGGGCGTTTAGGGTTCCCATACTAAGGAAGTATAAACGCTCCTATGGCATTCTACGTTATCAACTCTTAAGATTAAAGGTACGATTTCATGGAGCGTGTTGAATCCAGATTTTTGCCCCACTCCGCTGGTATTGTGACGAGAGTGGGGCTGAATGCAATGCAGATTTTGAACGCCCAAGATCGAAATAGACGATCTTCAGATTTGAGACGGCAGATCCCAAAGGCGGTTATATTTAATAACAGTGGTATAATAAAGCATAAGTGCTATAGTGTAGAATTATGATGGAAAGTAACGCAGATGAATCAAACAATGAGGTACGTAATATATATATATATATATATATTTAATCATTATTTAATCATATATCATTAATTTGTAAATATGAAAATACTAACTGGGGGACTCGTCCCATCGCTGACAATGTGCTTCTATATATTCGTCTATATTCGTTGATATGAAATTATGTATGTCACAATATATTTATGACGTGTTTGTTATTGGCAGCAGCCCTTGACACCGGTATTTACATGTGGCATATGTGAAACCATCATAACGCTGGAAGAAATACAAAGCCATGACTGCGTGGAAAATTACTCGAACATCTTTATCGACGATAACCACTACTTTTATCCCCAAGACGGTAAATACTCAGTATTACTGTTAATAACATAAATCAAGAAAAATATCTTAATTAAAATATTTTTATTTATATGTATAGTTTTTCAGGTAAGGGGAATATCGTACGAAGAACACTGTTGCCGGATGGTACAGAACAGGTGGTGGTTACACCGATTGCTAGTAATGTCACCAATGACAATGTTTGTACATCACCACTGCTAGCAAAACAGCTTCTGGAAGAGAAGCTCATCGAAGAGATTCGACAGAGATCACCACTGTGGAATTTTAAACTGCCACTTGCTGAAAGAGGTCTTAGGGTGAAGGACAAGTTATGGGAAGAAGTGGCGCAAAGTTTGGACGGTAAAATTATGTTGATATAGTTATATATAAGCTCAGAGGCTACATATAATTATTCGAAAGGTTAACCTCCGTTTTGAGTTAAATGTTCACAACATGTTTCATTTTAAGTAAATGTGCGTAAGGTTTCATTGAATATTGTCTTTGTTACAGTTCCCAACTTTACAGCGACGGAGGTTAAAAGGCGGTGGAAATCGTTATGCGATTGCTTCCGGGCCCAGCGCAAAAAAATTATTAATAAACCAAGTGGCTCCGCAGCGGAAGCCAAGTCTACTTCCATTACAACCAAATGTAATTTTTGCAGGATATCAATCTTCAGAACGAGTAAGTACCACCTTTCATATTTCTATATATGTAAGAAAATTAATTGCATAAATAACTGATATGTTTTTGTTTCATAGGACTCTGACCAATGCAGTCACAAGTCCCCTGCCAGATACAAATCCCATCTTCGACAACGACAGCGTCGACGGCGGCGACAGTAACGAGGCGGATAACAATCGGAGTCGCAGTAATCGTTCAGGTATATCAATTATAATTTTTTGAATATATATTGTAGCAATACGTAGTCGCATATAAAGAAATATTGATTTTTTCCTCAGCGAAAAAGCGGACACGAGTCGACAGCGAGATCGATCCGTCGATGCAAGAGATCGCAGATGCTCTGGCTCGTCCAGTGACAGTGAATATGCCACCATCAGATTCACTGACAGATTCTTTAAGGCACTTCAGCGGTATGATTGCTGCTGAATTAAAAGAGTTTCCTGTTCGCGAACAAAATGAAGCTATGCGGCGTATGTTCGATGTATTATTTGAGATAAAGGAGCGCATAGAATTGAACGCAACGTAATAAAGTATGTTTAACCCGGGAGTAGTCACCCCATTTTTTTTTTGCGTAAACGGTCACCTGGGGTGTTTTCTACACCCCAGCCAGTTTCACTGACTTGCTGTCACAAATAGGTGAGACATAAACGCTTTCTGTTGTACAGGAAAATTGTTTTCCAATCTCTTTACTACCCAAAACCCATGACAAAATGTAGGTCTGAATGTATAAAATCTTAAGTAATGACATCAAATATTACTTCTTTCTGATTGGTCAATTTCCCAATCTTCAATCTTTAATCTCAATCTTCAATACATAGATATCTGATACGGGCTTAACAGTAATTATTTTGCCACGGCAGAGCTCCTTCATTGTTGAAATAATCACGGAATGCGTCTCTAATAGCAATACAAGTCCGAGCACTCATATTTGCTCCGCATCGAGTGATTTCTTTGAAAGCGCATCCATTCTCCATGATTGTTCGCCAAGAGCCTGGCTGGAATCCTTGGGGACTTCTGTCGTCATCTTCGTCAACTAAGCCTGGAGGAACGTATTCATTTTGGTCTGTGCCATCCTTATGTAGCCAGTTGTGAAGGCAAATTGTTGCCTGCACCATCAATGTGACATTGGCTGGGCTTGCGATAATTGGCTTTCGATAAATCCTCCACTGGCTTGCTAGAATGCCAAATGTGTTTTCAATCATCCTCCTAGCTCGGCTGAGACGATAATTGTAAATATTTTGCTTCTCCGTTAGTCCATTTCGACCAGGATATGGGCGAAGCATATATGTTTTCAAAGGAAATGCCTCGTCGCCAACGAGACAATATGGCAGAACTCGCCCTCCTTCAGCAATGGCAGCAGGCTTCGGCACATTCATTTCATTTGCGTCAAACTTCTGTCCAATAACGCAGTCTTGGAAAATACCTCCATCGCTCCGCCTTCCATACGCACCGATGTCGACGAAGCGAAATAAGTAATTTGCATCACAGATTGCTAATAGGACAATACTGTGAGCATGCTTATAATTATAGTATGTGGATCCTGCATTGTTTGGACACTGAAAGCAAAGGTGTTACAAGAAAATATTATACATAAATAAATATGTGAAAAATAAACTCAAACAGTGTGCCAAATAGCACCGTACGTCTTATGGACGTCCGTTTTATATCCATTTTACTACCATACGTCCATGGACATAATATGGTCGTCCATTGTACATCCATACAAGGATATATATTGGCTATATATGAACGAATGGACGTCTGTACAAGGATATATATTGGCTATATATAAATGGACGTCCATTGGACATCCAATGGACGTCCATTTAAGATCTCTTTTTATAATTAATTTAAGTAAATATACTGTACATCTAGTGGACGTCTTTACATGGACTTATTTTGGACTTATTATTATTTAATTCTTTTTGTTATGAAAAAGTTTTGTAAGGCATATAGCGTTACTTTTCCGTCACATAAGACATAAAATTATAATTTTGTGCATAGCAATCTTCTTTTATGGCGCCATACATGCGTGATACCACACGTTTGGGCCATTTCTATCACGCATGTATCACGCGATAAAGAAAAGACTCTATACACAAGTCTTACGCGGATTGGTCGAGTACGATCACGTAATCAGATTTGGCGGGCTCGTGCAGCGATGAGCAGCGCACGCACCAACCTTACTCGTGTACCGGCGACTCTCCTGGAAAGTTTCACGACACACGTGTTCTCGTTTGAGTGCTCTATATTAAATAAAATCAGCCCATTTCTGGGCTACTAATCAGTGGTTTCAACTGCATACGGAACGGAGAATTAACAATATAAGTATATATGTATAGTTTTATATGTATTTAATATATAATTTTAACAATTGCTTTTATAACCTAAGAAATTAGTATTTCATTTCTATGACGATACATTTGTTGATCAGACGAGAATAGAATATATAAAGCATTATATTTATTTATTTATATTAAAGCATTATATTTATTTATTTATTTATGGCAATTATAATTTCTTTTAAAAATAAAATGTATCAATATATTTTATGGAAATGTGGTTCTACTTCAATATTGAAAATCTGTTCGAAAATATAATGTATATATGTTCATAAAAGATATATACATTTTGCTACATCTTTAAAATTAATTTATATTTCTAGATACTATTTTTAATAAAACAAACTAACTTTTTAATGAACTAACAATATCTCATGCATAATACATATTTCAGATTTTTACATATTGTATGTAATATCTTGTTAATCATGAGTGCTTTCCAGCAACGACACAGTACGACACAGAGTATCATTCTATTTTTGTCGTTTACTGGTTTTAAAAGAAGATAGAATGATACTGTGTCGCACTGTGTCATTACTGGAAAGCACCCCATGTATTTGACTTAGCGCATTGACTCAAAATGTAAAATATACTTCATATAAACTCATTCTTATTTTATATCTTCTTTAGAATAAGTACTTTTAAATCCTATAAATTAAAAACTTTTTTTATTTTATATATAGCTCTGGAAGACCTGTTGCTCTGAAAAACCCATTGGGGAAGGTTACGCAACACCATTGGTACGGTTATCCTATTTTAAGACCACACTTCAAGACTTTTATTATATAAAATTTAATAAATATATGTATATTGCAGTATAATAAAAATACTGCAAATATATTGTGATATTGTAATAAGTATACTGTGATACTGTGTAAGTATACTGTGATATACTGTGTGTATACTGCTGTAAGTATACTGTGAAAATATATATGAAATAAAACTTTCAGTTCTTTACTAAATTTATTATCTAATTAATTCTAAATTATTCACGTATAATAAGAAGCCGAAATATGTCCAGTAAAAGTATGAATTTCGTCCATAAAAAGTCCAAAGTACGTCCATTAGATTAATAATTTATATCCATTTAAGATCCATAATCCGTCCATAAATGCCCAAAAATGGACGTCCTATGGATGTCCAGCCCAGTTGCAAACGGACATACAGTGGACGTCCAATGTACATCCGCCGTACTTAATATGGACGTCCATTGGATGTACACAATGTCCGACATGGACGTCCACTGTACATACATAAGACGTACTTGTGCTTATTGGGTGCTGACCGTTGTTTTTCCTACAAGGTACTGGAACGTCATAGATGTCATCGAGTCCCCAGATGCCAAATATCTAAAATATTTAAAAACATGTTCATGTGTTTTTCATGTGTCTTATTTTATATTGTCGCATAAAAATTAAAACCTATAACCTTACCTTAATGTAACAGCCAAGCGTTCAGCAGGAGTTATCAATGCTCGAACAACATCTTGTTTTTGGAGATGGGGTCCGACGATAGTTAACAGCTCTTCAAATTTAGTAGCTGACATTCGGAAGTAACTATGGTATCTCTTATCTTCCAATATTAACTTTGGCATTGACGCAAAGTAAAAACTATCTTCAAGCCGGTCTTGAAAAATAGGAGCTACCCAGTGTTGTTTTTCTTTGTACTTCTTCTTCGCCTTCTTCTTTCTATAATTTAGAACAGCAACAACAGCAGCAATTCTTCGCCTCCGAACTTCTGCCGCTATTATGTGATTAGTTGTATCATCAGCCATTTCTGCAGCCGTTGCTCTGTTTCTTTCCGTGCGAAAATTCACAATATAAATATTATAAACTTATAAAAGCAGTAACAACAATTTTTAAAACAGTTTTACTAGTGGAGGAAAATCCGGATTCATAACGCTCCATGAAAACGATACGGAAGTTTAGAGACTAGATATTCAAATCTGAATATTTTCAGCCCCACTCTCGTCACAATACCAGCGGAGTGGGGGGAAAATCTGGATTCAACACGCTCCATGAAATCGTACCTTAAGATTAAAGGTGCAATTTCACGTAGCGTCAAAACGCTAGCGGCTCTCCCCACTTTGGCGCCCTTGGTCGACGCGTCGTTTTGCCGCTTGAAGTTCGGAGAGGCTCAACTCGAGCGAAAAATAGACGTGTTTGAATCGTTTCAGTTGTATCAACAATTTCAAAAAATTAATATGTTAAATTTTAACATTTACAAACCTTAATGTTATTATCAAACGTTCTTTCGGTTGTATGGGCTCTCGAATAACATTTTCTTTTATCAATAGCGATCCAACAATAGATAACAATTCCTCCAATTGTGTTGCGGACATTCGGAAATAATTGTGGAATCGTACTCCATTCTCTATGGTCAGTTTAGGAATTGACACATAATAAAAACTGTGCTCTGGACGATTCTTTAGATATGGTGCTACCCAGTATTGTTTCTTCTTGTACGGTTTCTTTTCATTTTCTTGTAATTTTTGCATAATTGCACACAACACCAGTATTCGTCGTTTCTTAATCTCTTTAGCTGTTACTGACGGCAATGTATTTTGTAAGGTTGTCGATAAAATACTGTTCCGACAGTTTAAACGCACTTTGACACGTATCCTTATTGTCAGTTTTATACACGAATTAAATCTATAGAAAAAATTTAAAAAATACAGAAAATACAAATCCACAGCGACCAGCGATTTGTCGCTCCATGAAAAAGTAGCGGGCGTTTAGCGGCTGGCGTTTTGTCGACAGCTCTTTTTCTCCTTAAAGGTACGAATTCATTGCAGCGAGAAATCGCTGGCGACTTGGGAGAAGTGGAGGGAGAAATGACGCTAGCGACAAGTATCTGTCGCTTTTCTCCCGCTACATATTCATGTGGCGACAAATCGCTAGCGACTAAATGTTAATATTTTCAGAGGTATTGTTTTTTAAAGTGAACAGTTGTAAATGAAAATGAAGGTGACAATACGTTCTAACGAGATGTATTCCGCTGTTTGTACAAATATTTTAGGAACAGCAGTAGCAAGAGCAATCAGGAAGCGACGATGATAGCAACTGCTGTAATGTTGGAGTTGCAAAGAATGCAAAAGAAGCGGAATTACAAAAAGAAGCAGTATTGGGTAGCTCCATATTTAAAAGATCGTAAAGACCATAGTTTTTTTCACGTATCCATCCCTAAACTGACATTCGAAAATGGCATACGTTACCATAACTATTTTCGAATGTCGGCAACGCAGTTGGAAGAACTATTATTATTAGTTGGAGCACAACTGCAAAAAATGTATGTTGTTCGAGAATGCATAGAACCTAAAGAACGCTTGGCTTTCACATTTGTCACGATGTGTCGACTTGTCGCTTGAAGTTCGGACAGGCCGAACTTCGACGATTTGTCGCTGCTACTAGCAGCTACTACGAGATTGGGATGGAGGGGGAAAGTCGCCAGCGATTTCTCGCTGCAATGAATTCGCACCTTTACTATTGAGGGAAAATGTATCACAGAGTGGGGAGAGCCGCTAGCGTTTTGACGCCACGTGAAATTGCACCTTAAGACCGAAGCATAAACCAGCCATTATACGTTTTTGACATATTTTACAGTAAAATACTGTAAAATGTAAAAAACCCTAGAAAATGGTCGAATAATCCAACCCTGATCATTCCGAAATGAAATGAGAATGCGTCGCGGTCACACGCGCATGCGTTTAGTCCACTTTATTTGGATTATAGCACGATATTTGAACTCGATGATAAACGACAACTTCGTAAAAAATTACAAACCCATGTAGAACCTCACTTCGCGTTATAAGCGAGGTTCAATCCACAATGTGTATAGCAGAAAACACACACATACACACGGAACACACTGCTTCCACGCGTACACATTTTAACGCGAAGTGAGGTTTTACATGGGTTTGCGACTTTCCACGCGAAGCGAGTTCCACCCAGGAGGGGGGGTGGAGTTAATTAATTCTTTTTTATTGTAACTTGGCGTTTTATTTGTTTCATTGTAGTTTAGTTGTAGTTTTTCACACACACACACACACACCGAAGGGGGATGCGGGGGGGGAACTCGCTTCGCATGGAAAGTCG
Source organism: Crematogaster levior (assembly GCA_901521435.1). Classification (NCBI taxonomy): domain Eukaryota; kingdom Metazoa; phylum Arthropoda; class Insecta; order Hymenoptera; family Formicidae; genus Crematogaster; species Crematogaster levior. The sequence goes on from CABEGB010001299.1 coordinate 16,051, forward strand.
CAAACCCATGTGAAACCTCACTTTGCATTAAAAGTATACGCGTGGAAGCAGTGTGTTCCGCCCCCCCCCCTCTATGGGGGAGCTCCACTACCGAGGAATTAGACACATAAGTGTGAGTGGAACTCGCTTCGCAGGGGGGGGGGGGGAACACACTGCCTCCACGCGTACACTTTTCAATGCAAAGTGAGGTTTCACCACGAAGTAAGAGTAAGGAGACATAACTAGATAGCCATATATGTAATACTACTATATTGCTAGTCACGTATCTTCCCAATAAGCGGCATGAGCGTTGAGGGAGCGAGATAGAAAATACGGTACGCATGCGCATGTGTGTCAAAGTACATGAACTGTACATGCGCAAACGTTCAATGTTGAACGCATGCGTCTACTAACTATGCGTACAGACATATATAAAGGCAGAAAGTAATATAAAAAAGTTGCGTTTATTATATAATACGACTTATTGAATTAATATTATGATAAGAAAAAATGTATAAATAAAAAAAAACGAGATACATCATCTGTTTCTTACAATCCGCAAACTTTAATCAATTTTTTTCGTATTTCTGCTTTCTTTGGAAATCTAAAAATAATAATTTAATTATTGTGTGTGAACAATCTGTATACTTAATCTCATTATTGTCATTAAATTTACTTGTGCAAAGAAATATTTTTAGCTTGCCCTGTTTGCCTTTTACTTTTACACTTGTAGCACGATCGCACCATTATTATTATTTTTTTATCACTTTTTATAACTTTTTATAACAAATAAAAGTAATAAAATCACAGTATTCTATACTTTGACAGAAGTATCAAGAATTACACGATTTTATTAGGATTAAGCTGGCTCAACGCGAGCATGCGCATTTGCGTCAAAGTACACGAATTGTGGGAGTGAGAGGTTGATATATGTCTGTCCCGTGATGATTTCGTCAGCTTTTCAGCAGTGTTGGCAATATAGTAGTATTACATATATGTAGATAGCGTATAGAGAAAAAAGTTGGTCACGAAAAATGTTCCACGAAGGAGGAGGTTTGCCGAATGGAATAACTTGCAACATTTCGTCGCCATCTTAAATCTGTTCTTTTTTAGCTGTACCATGAGGAACATGAACTGAACCACAGTATAAGTAAGAACAGTAGGTGCACTCTAAAAGATTTGCCGTCAATGTCTGTTCTCGCGCATGCGCGAGATGCACAACCAGCAATATGGCCGGTCCTGTCACACTATTCAACTGTATTCAAATATAATAGCCTTCACATTACACTTGCTGTAGAGAATAATTAAAATTAATATGAAAATAAGTAACAGAAGTGGCTACCGATGCGCATTTAAAAATTGCAACAGTGTGACAAGTGGGAAAATAGGATCGAAAGAAACTTTATTTCGTTTTCCAAAAGATGCAGAGAGGTATTTGTTATACACACATGACTATACATGCGTATTATATTAAAATAATATAACATATTTCTTAGTAAAATTAAAAATTATGATAACACACATACAGACAAAGAGAAAAGCCTGATCTACAATGTTCTTTTATTTTTTATTTTTTGTTTTTTCCTCTTCTTTTTTTAACTTTTTAACGCCTTATTTTAAGATAAAAATAGACGAAATTTAGAAGATATAAAGAACATGTGACAAAAAAATACAATTGTCACTAAAACAGTACATCGAAAAGGCAACAGATAAGAAAAAGATCAAAAAAGAAAAAGCAAAAAACACTGTAGATCAAGCTATAGAAACATATGTACTTATATATTATAATATGTTATTAAATTTAAATGTAATATGCAAAATAAAGTGAGATATATCATATTTTTAAGGTGCAAATTATGGATAAAAGCTTGCAGCAGGAAAGAATTAAATGAAAAGAGTCCTAAAACATTATATAATAGCTATCGAGTATGCACAAAGCATTTTAATAATAAAATGTTTTTAAATTTTGAAAAAACACGATTACAACCACATGCTATTCCATTTGCTTCTTTGGATAATATTAGTAAGTATATTTACAGATTATTTTAAATATTTAAATATATAAAGAGAGAGAGAGAGAGAATATATATACAAACTTATAAATATATTTATAATTAAACATACATGTTTTTTCATATACAATTAAAGTACTAATTATAATATTGGTATTATAGATGATTCTATGGATATCACAATAAATACTGAAACAACAGACTATACAGATGTATCTATTAATATGAACAAAGAAAATATGCCAGGTAGATTATGTAAATTTTGAACTTATTAATATTTCATATATTTTATATTAACCTAATGATAAATTTTGTAATTGTATTAAATATTAAATTGTAGAACATATTAAATCTTGTGAAGAAAAAAATACAGAGTCAAGCACGCAAACTCATTTGTCATTATTAAAAATGTCGCAACAAGAATGTGCAAGTAGAAATAAACTAAGGCAAGCTAAAGCAAGAATTAAGCAATTGGAAAACATGCTGCAAAAGAAAGAAACTATTGAAATAAATATGGACATATTAGATACGGCAGTGGATAAGTTTTTCCCACCAGTAACAGCAAGTTTTTTAAAAGAGCAAGCACGTCTCTTCCGACAAAAGAATAAAGGTAGAAGGTACAGCCCAGCTTTTAAAAATGCATGTTTGCGCATGTTTTATCGCAGTCCTAAATTATATAATCACTTTATACTTTCAAACTTATTTTGCATGCCTAATCCTACGACATTGCAAAGATTTACTCGAACGTGTCATTTAAGTCCAGGAGTGCATGATACAACATATAAAATGTTAAAAATGAAATTAGAAACATTCACAGAAATTGACAGATATTGTGTCCTATGCTTAGACGAAATGTCTTTAAAAGCTCATTTATTTTATAATTCAACAAGGGATAAAGTCATAGGTTTACAAGATACAGGATTAGATAATTGTACCCAAAATTATTTACCTGCATGTAGTGCAACAGTTGTGTTAATTAGAGGCATATTCAAATGTTGGAAACAACCACTGGCATATTTTTTTACAAATTCGACAATTGATAGTTGTCAATTAAAAGTTATTTTATGTGAATCAATCATTAGGTTGCAAAATATTGGACTCAAAGTTGTATGTGTAATTTCTGATATGGGCTCCAATTTTGTTAAATTGTCTGAATTACTAGAAATAAATTTCAAGAAACAGTACTTTGAAGTTAATAATAAAAAAATATATTATATGTTTGATGTACCACACTTAATAAAAGCAACGAGGAATAATCTTTTACGACACAGTTATGTAGATAGCGACAAGATTACATCATGGCATATATATAAACGATTTATATAATTTTGAAAAAAATAACCAATGTCGTGTTGCACCAAAATTAACAGATGCACATGTAAATCCAAATAATTTCCAACGAATGAAAGTTAAATATGCTACTCAGGTCTTGAGTCATACTGTTTCAGCTGCTCTTAACACATATATAAGTTTAGGTGTACTACCGGTCAAAGCTGCATTTACAGCTGAGTTTATAAATCGTTTCAATAAATTATTTGATGTACTAAATTCTTCCACGATATACAATAGTAATTCAAATAAACAAGCATTCACAAATTCAAGCGAACAAGTGCATTTCTTAAACGAAACCGTACATTTTCTTAAACGTGTAAAAGTAATATCTACAAATGGGAAAAATGTGACACGATCAATATCATCAATTAAAGGTTGGATTATTTCTATAAAATCGTTACTTCAATTATGGAAAGAAATTGAGCAATATCCAATTCCTATAACATTTTTATTTACACGCAGACTGAATCAAGATGCTTTAGAAAATTTTTTTGGTGCTGTACGTGCTCAACATGGCAATGCGTTCAATCCTACTCCGATTCAATTCTATTATTCTTTTAAAAAATTATTTTCTGTTGATTACTGTAAATTAAATACAGGAAACTGTGAAGTAGATAAAGATGAAGTATTGTCTAAATATATAAACTTTGATGAAACAAATATAACAAATATAACAGCAATTCAGACAAATAACGAAGAAAATAAATTTGTTAATTCGGAAATAGACAACTACGATTATCGTAATATGCCAATCACAGAGGAAAATGCATTTTATTATATTTGTGGATATCTATTAAAACGTTGTTTTACAAAACATGTATGCAAAAAATGTGAAATACTTGCAGAACAGGATGGTGATTTTGAAACTTCACGATTATATAGTTATTTTAAAGCATATGATAATACAGAAAAAGGTACATTTGGCAGTTTGCATATCCCAAGTACTACATTTGTTAATTATGTTAAAGAATTGCATACTGCGTTTTTTGAAAATTTTTCAATAATTACTCAGTCTAATGTAGTACAAACTTTTATACATGTCCTTACCAAAATTGAGTGTGTTCAGTCATGCCCAAACTTTCCCAAAGATTATTTACTTAAATTTTTCGTTAGAGTTCGTATATTTTTTACTTTAAAATTTATTAATAGAGATTTTAAAGAGCAAAAGAAACACAAAAAAAAGATAACTATTCTACAACATAAGTAAAGCTTTTATTAGTATTAGTAAAATATTATTTTATATTTATATTCTTCTTTTATTTTTATTAACTTTGTTTTTCTTATGCCCAAGTTCAATGTTGAATTTTCTTTTAATTTATGTGTAATTTTATTTCTGTATCTTATCTGCTTTAAAAAAACTGCTTAAAAAAGTTTGTTAACAAACTATGCATGTTAACGTTTGCATGAAAACTAAATAAACATAACATGAAAATACTAATGTTTTACATTTTCCTTTTTAATCTTCCATTTATTTACATATAAATAATATATTGCATACTAATAACATGATATGTTCATTTTTTACAGGTAAGCAACTTTTGCAATCGTAAATTTTAAAAAGAAATGTCAAGATAATGGTTTATTATGTGTGTATCAGGTTTATGCGCATTAACACACACGCGCGCGCGCGCGTGCGTGCGTGTACACACACACACACACACACACACACACACGTATCACAATGTATGTATATATGATGTATATATATATATATATATATATATATATTTACATACACATACACATATGTTAAATGCTAAAATTTTTTTAAAACACATAAGTTGAACATTATATTGACGTAAGTAATATTGCTAAATTAGTTATTGTTAAAATTAAATTAATCATTACTAAAATCATATAATAAAATCAGTATTTATATTTATTATATACATATATATGTATACATATATATACATACACATATATATATATATAAATTTAAAATATATAGACATTTTTATACATTAATACATTTTATGTAAATAAATAAAGTATTTGTCTAAGAATAATAAGCAGTAGTCAGATTTCATTATTCAAATATGAGCGGGAACACAACCAACAACATGGCCGACGTTGAATATTAACATGAAAGGTACCGACATGAAGTGCACCTACTGTTCTTACTTATACTGTGACTGAACTGACTGCACTAAGAGCAAGAGCAAGCAAAGAGCTTACTTTGTGCTTGTGACTAGAAATATTCGTATGCAACGTGATATGCAAATAATTTTAATTAAACATTTTATATAAGGTATATATTTCAAGATTATAAATTTTAAAGTAAATGTAGTTTAACATTTAACATTTTATTTATAATTGTATGTTTTGCAGAAAATTAGAATTTGTTGTAGTATTAACTTTTAATTTTTATAACCTAAAATTGTTGCATGTTAAATCAATTAATATTTCGCTATAAGCAATATCTTTTAATCTATCTATTTATTTATCTATCTATTAATAAGTCAGCATAGATATATTTTCTATTCATGCTTTTCTAATCCTTATAACCTTTTCTCTCACTGTGATCTCATCTGTCATTGACAATTTAAAGATGGCGACGAAATGTTGCAAGTTATTCCACTCGGCAAACCTCCTCCTTCACGGAACATTTTTCGTGACCACTTTCAATCTATGTATATTAGGTTCTCACTCTTACTTCGTGGGTTTCACATGGGTTTGCAATTTTTGACGCGAAGTTAGGTTAGGTTAGGTTAGTTTTACATAAGTTTACAATTTTCTACGCAAAACGTTGTCATTTATCGTCGAGTTCAATTTTCGTGCTATAATCCAAGTGTAGTGGACTAAACGCATGCGCGTGTGACCGCGACACATTCTCATTTTGTCGATATGACAGGTTTCTTAATCTATCGAGTCGTGAACTTTAACAATTAATATCTCGCTTCGCAGAGCAGAGCGACGCTTTTTTCGGCCAGATTCTTTAGTTTTGTGCAAAAAGGCGTCGATTGAGCCCAATTTTATTGAGTTTTGTGCTGATGTAGCTATTCTAAAGAATTACCAAATTTTTTAATTCTTCATTTTCATATGTTTTTGACATTTTGCATATATCTGTTGGATCTTACGTGTCAGAGTAATTGTTCAGAATCACTACCTCACCTCAAAAGTTAATAAAATTATACTCATTCGACGCGTTTTTGTATAAAATGAAAGAATCTGGCAAAAAAGTTATCTCTCTGCCTTGTGAAATGAGATATTAAATGTTAAAGTTATCAACTTTTGAGGCTAAGAATCCTGTCACATCGACTTAGGGTGCGTTCCGTTATGCTCTGCAAGTATTGTCAGTACTACAAATAGCGTTCCGAAATAGGTAACAGTGTACTGTGGTAGTGTTGCCTTGAAGTATATGACGTCGTTGATTTTGACATATTTCCTGTTGCAGCTGCGATCAACGAAGTAAAGCATTGACAGTAGTAAAGATGGGCTGCTCCCTTATATAATAAGGTTACTTTGTTTGATGCAGAAGAAAATAAGATTTATAACATAAAAGTTATTGTAGAAGAAGAAAAAAAAGAAAAGAAAGAAATCTCCACATCTGAATATGATGTGACAATGTTTTCTACATAATTTTTGCATTTTATTCTGGGCATCAGAGATCGCGCAATTAATTCTTTTAAAATCTCTACATCTGAATCGCTGTCACTTGATTCAGTCTCATTAATATTTTCTAATGTAGTTTCAATTAATGTAGTTTCAATTAATGCAATTATATTTTTATTTATATTAGCCATCTCACTTATTTTTGAAACATCAACAAATACTTGCAGAAAGTGTATTGTGATACGTTCCTTTTTATTAACCTTGTAGCAGTTTGGAAATGTACGAAATTAAAAATTAATAAATAATCTATAATTAATAAATAACCTAACCAACAAACGTCTTAAAGGATATAATTGTGACCAACAAACGATTTTCTATCGATTTGACCTATGACAATTGAAAAAAAATTGAAAATTTAAATTGGACTGGCTAACTTCACGCTGAAATTTATTTTGTTAATAACAATTTAACAACCAACAAACGTCAAAATTGTGCCAACAATCACCAACAAACAATTTATTAAACAAATTTAGAAAAGTGAAAGTTCTCCGGCTAACTTTACGGAGGTGAAGAAGATGGAGGCTTCCAGAAAACGTCCATTTTGCTTAGAATACCGATTCTACTATACCTTGGTTGGCAATACTGTGCGTACATCAGTTTCAAATACAATTCAATCCGTGCGGTTCGTCAAAACGAGTTTGTGCGTGAACGTTTGCAGATCGTTTCGTGATCCACGGAACGCAACCCGAATTGACTCCTTTTTTTCTTCTGAAGAAACTGCAAGTAATCGGCACTGATTGCTGCAACGCGAGAAAGTTTAAAGTCAACCTCGCTCAACAACAACGAGAGAGACATAGGAAACGCAGAACGCACGATTTTGAGAAAACTCGAAAGGAGGCCTCGCCATGTTCCGCGGGGTCGCAGAAAGGTGAGTCAAGTGATAATGCAAGCGCTACGTAATTGTCCGTGCTGGGATTCGCGTGTATCTTGAAAGTTTATCAATTTTCCTTTCAAAGTGACTTTCAAAGTGACGCGTGTCTCGCTTGTTTGAGATTTCATTTATATGTAAATAGCAAGTCAAGGACTCCTTCTATTTACGTATGTACGTTTAGGATCTTCTACTTCAGTCACAATATAATGTACTAGCGTCCCCCGTTTCGGCTTCGAGATAATAGTGTGACCGAATCATACGTATTGAAAGTGATATTTTTCGAACACGAGCAGTAGATCTTGATAAATTTGATCGTACTCGAAGCATAGCGGCAACCGAGTAGAACCGGCGAATAAATCCGCGAATACAGAAATCCGGAGACAGTGCTCCTTACATAGGGTGCTTTCCATTTAACAACACAAGTCGACACAAGTGTCATTCTATCTTTGTTATTTATAAATGTTAAAAGAAGATAGAATGATGGTTGTGTCGATTTGTGTCATTAAATATCATCTGCTTGCGGATGGATGAAGCCACTGCCTAGTGGTGACATCACTGTACTACACGCGGATTAATACAATCGTAAATGATAAAAAATAAAAACATCAATTTTTGGATAATAAAAATATTTTTAGACATGCTATATAGTTTATGTCCGTCCTAGTGTACATGAGAATATGGTGTCAAAATTTGGAGGAAATCGGTTTAGTAGTTTTTGAGTTATGCGGTAACAAAGAACAGGTTTTCTCTTTATATATTAGTATAGATTAAAAATTAAAGAATTCTTATGACATATTGACGAAGAGTGTACAAATGTTGATGAGAGAATGACGCGTATATTAAAATCGATAAAATATTCTTAAAAATTATTTAATCGAATAAAAAGTTTTTTTTTGTTTTGAAGAAATATTTTATTGCTCAATGTTAGGCCTGTTCTACAATGAGTCGTTAGTCGTAAGTCGTAAGCGAATAGACCAATCATATTTGATTATTCTTTTCTAAATTCAACTATGATTAGTTTATTCGCTTACGACTTGCGACTAACGACTCATTGTAGAAGGTCTGTTACAGATAAATCTAGTGTGAAGTTGGACAAGAAAACTAATTCAAGGAGAAAAAAGGAGGCGCAGGACTCGCAGAAAAAGTCTCTATTTGTAGAGGGAATTGAAAGAAATCTCGAACGAAGTCAAATTTAGCATTAGCCGGGAGTCATTTGCTTTGTCTAATCATAAATTTAATCCGCCTGCTGGATTACTTAAGATATCCTTATTTAGAGAAGACGATCCTTTAAGCGAAAATAATACTTTCACACGCGATGAATTAACGGATATTCAGGAATCATTTTCTTGTAATTCTGATTCTATAGAAGCGATCATGTTGAAAGTGTCGTTAGATGAACAAGAAACTTCAGATTCCTCGCTAAGAAAGCAAACATATTCGATGGTAAAGTTAGTGTTGAATGACAGCGATGTAAAACCTTCACAATTTTCCTTACACGCCTCAAAAGAAAAAAAAATTGTTCGAAAGATATAATATCTCTTCCGAACTATTTAAACAATGTTGAAGATAATATCAAAAGAAATAAACAGGACAATTTTGATCTTTGCCAGGTTTCGGGTTTATCAGACCCGGATATTAATAATTTTATAATAAAATTGGAGAATTCTAACGCGAAAAAGAAACCCTCAAAACCTTTGAAAGCGCGTTGAATATAGAAAAAGTAGGCTTCAGAAACTTTGCGAGGAATGGACGGAAATTCAATCGCAAGACGACATCATAGAGGATATTCGAGAATATTCAAATTAATCAAGCAGTAGGACAAACGACTATGTTAATTAAGAAGAGGTTTAAACGGTTTCATAGCTTAATAATGGATTGCGAGAGAGATGACGGTGACGTGTTGGTAACTTGTATGGACTTAGACGAATTTTGGGACATGATGTACTTAGAAATAGAGGATTGTGATCAGAGATTTGCAAAATTGGAGGGACTTCGTGCTAGATGTTGGCAAGAGGAACAGTCATCTTTTGTAAAATTTAAGGAAAAAATAGTTAAAAAGAAAGTTACACGACAAGGAAAAGCTCCCTAGGAGCATTAATTCTATCTGATAAGAAGAAAAAGATAACAAACATTCACGATAACGAGAAAAATTCACTGGCAATAATAGATGTGAATAACAATAAATGCATTATGCCTAGCATAACTGATAAAAGAAATGTTTTCAGAGAAATCTCTAATGCAGCGTGTAACAAAAAATTTCTTGGAATATCAAGTGATGATCTGATGTATACATCGACACCACTTTCTACCAAAGCTGCATCAAACATTTCAAATCAACTTTGTACTCCACTTATAGCAATGAAAATAAGCCAATTGTATAATAAATATATGATGTTAAATACTCCTGAACGGACACCTAGGAAGAGTTCAATAGAAAAAGTGGAAAGGTCAAGAAATAAAAGTTTAGAAACAAATGTGGCACGCATAGCTACCTTAAACGATCATCTTACCATGACGAAATTATCCGATGAGAAATTGGAGGTCGGTTAGGATTCAGGAACTTCATTAAAGAAAATAAACAAATATGATGAGTTGTATAATATAAACGAAGTTTGTAACGATAGTTGTAAATGTAAACGAAGATATTCACATCGAGGGAAAATCGGATTCTGGAATGGACGTTCAACCAGTGATCGAAAAAACAGACAATAAACGAAAAAAGCGATACTCTTAAATTATCTTCGCACAGTGCCGATTCAATCGATCAAACTCTGACAGAGAGTAAAAGATCTGTAAAACAATCCTTATCAAGTGAGGATTTACAGAATACATTATTTGGAACAGGTTCAAGCCATCTGATTGTAAAAAATCCTAGGATTCGGCAATACTTCGCCTACATCTACAATACATTGTTAATTCGTGACAGCAGAAATGTCAGAAAAGACAGCGAGTACAATTCGAAAATCAACGAAGTGCAATTCGAACATAAACAGAGCTTTAAATAAAGTTATCATTTTAGATGATACACTTAGGTTACATTCCAAAACGTCTTATTTAAGGAAAATTTTACTCAATACTCTATAGCTCACGTCACATATACTATAGAAATTGAATAAAATTTTCCTCAAATAAGACGTTTTGAAATGCAATCTCAAGGTCCGTCTACAATGGAGGGTTTTAGACCGTAACAGTAGGTTGTAAGTGACGTAATTCCGGTTTTTAAGATTGTAACAGTAGGCGTAAGCGAAATGAATCATTTTCATTTCAGTACTGCCTACGGCTTACGGCAAGTGTCTTGCGTCACTTGAGGTAATCGTAACGATTTGTGTGTGTTTTCTCATTGGCCGGCTTTATGTTGTTACTGCGTCTTCATTGTGAACACACATGGTCGTAGAAATTGCGCTACTGTCCTACTACTTTGCGTCCTACTACTTTTCTACCTATTGCCGTATTGTAGACGGACCTTTAAAGTAGCAGAGAGGAAACAAAATGGTAAATTTTAATTTGCTGTATTTATATAGCGTTCAACTATCTCTCTCTCTCTTTCTCTCTCTCTCTCTTCTTTTAATGAATATCTCTCTACTATTTAATAAATATTGAACATTTATTTTGTTTAAATATCTCCAAATAAGAAAAATATCAATTCTTACGATATTGACGAAGAGTATAAATGCTGGTAAGAGAATAATAATTACTAATAAAAGGACATTCTATTTATTGGTGAACATTCAAAAAGAGATGTGTTATTATATTATTCAAACATAATATTTCGGATGTAGAAGAATATGTCACTCATATGTTTAAATCAATTCTTTGTTAGTCGCGATATCCAATAGAAAAACATATATTTATTTTAAACTGTTACTAACGTTAAATTCTTTTAAGTTTTTAAATCCATCCTAATGCTTGTCAAATTGTTTTTTTTTATATACTTCGGTCTATCTGGTCTGTTAGCTAAATGTTAATGAAAGAAAAATTGTTTCGAGCAGCAAAGAAAAATAATTGGAGAATTGGTACAACTGTGAGATTCATACATTGATACCATTCATAGATGAAAAAGAACGCGACTAACGGAGAGTTAATTCTAGAAGCTATTTATATTTTAATATTTAACAAATTATATAGTTTTATTTAAGAGATGAACTAATACTGTTATATGTTTAATAATAAGATATTAATACTGTTTACATAATATGTTCATATATTAACCATGGTGGAAGTCAATAGTGTCCATTGATCCATCTCACCTCTAGAACTGTCTCAAAGAATATCTCCACGTTGGAATCAAATAGACGTCCATTAGAAATCCATCCTACCTCCAGAGCTCCATGAGATTTTATCTGATAATGATGAGAAGTCAGTGAGATCTCCGAGAAACATCCATGTACCTCCAAAGCTCCATGGGATTCTATCTCCACGATGGAAGTCAGATAGATGTCCATTAGATCCAATTCCAGAGCTCCATGGAATGTTATACAGACGATGACTTCTCTATTTGCAAATATTACAACTAAATAACTTTCCACATAGAACAAAAACCTCCAATAGACGTACATTAGACGTCTGTCATGGAGATTCGGAACTTCCAGTGGACGTCCATTAGATATCCAGTAGACGGTCACTAGAAATCCATAGTTCCGCTTTGCGTACGTCTAGTGAACCTCCATTAGACATCTTCATAGATGTCCATTAAACGTTATGTGGATCATTAGTATAGGGTTCATAGAGCTTCGATAGATGACAAACTGACGTTACGTGGATCATTTATAGAGGGTTCATGGAGCCTCGGTGGACGATGTTATGGATCTTTAATAGAAGATTTATAGAGCTTCCAGTGGATGTCCATTAGACTTTCAATGGACGGCTACTAGAAATCCATAAATCCATAGTTCCATGTTGCGCACGTCCATTAGACCTCCATTAGACATCTTCATAGATGTCAATTACACATTACGTGGATCATTAATAGAGAAATCATGGATCCTCGGTGGACGATTAACCGACGTTACGTGGATCATTAATAGAGGGTTCAGGGATCCTCAATGGACGACTAATCGACGTTATACGGATCATTAATGGAGGGTTTATAGAGGATGGCTGGATAAAGGATGTAAGTATAATAATTAAATAACAATATCACAAATATTGTGAAAAATTGTATTTATTTATATAATTTGATTAATATCAACACATAACAAAATAACAAATGAGATGTTTTAAGAATAAAATAAGAGACTCCTATACTTGGCAGCAACTGGATGATAATAACATACGCATCTGAAACATATTTAAAATTTGTTATAATAACGTATTATCATAATAGCCCTGACATGATGAACGAAATAAGAAACAGCTGTTTCTTATTCCGCTTATTGTGTCAGGACCATTATTCAATATGTTGAATAAAGAGAGTTTCCCATGACGTTAACGTATTATATTTCTAAACTCTTCTGTAAAAATTGTTTTTTTTTTTAATGATTGCCTCAGACTTGCGATATAAGTTATTGGAAACTTTAATATAGCGCATCTCATCACTGGCAATTTAAAAAGCTGAAAATAAAGGTAAAGTGCACAGAAAAGTAATATTATATATATATTATATAGTATGTAAAATCTATACGAAATAATTGTACGTAGATAATTGAATAGGTACGTATAAAAATCTCTTACCATGTATAATTATAATAAAATTCCATACCTTTTGACGTTGTTATAATACCTTTCCTCACTTTCCTTAACTTCCGACTTACTCTGCAGAAGCGATGTCTCCATTGTCACCTTGTGTTTTTCGCTTCTCCTCATTGTGATGTCTCGCTTTTGAGTGTCGGAACCATTCCATAATCCTCCGCTGGATTTTGGTATGATCGGAACCCGGGATATTCTGAAGTACGCAGCCTAGAAACATTTTCTCTATTTTACCTTTTTCAAATATAAGTATATTGTGTCGTTTCATTGAATAATTACTTTTAAGTTATATAATGTAAAAATTGGAAATATTTAAGTATAAAGTTGAGATAAAAATTAAAACTGAAAAAAATAACGATAACTTTTGTTATATATGTAGAATTGTAATTCAATTTATCAAAAACTTTTTAAATTTGATAGAGTTAATAATCACAAAAATGTATATATTAAAATAACAGTCATACATTTTTATATCTCCCTATCAAATTTAAAAAGCTTATTTTGATAAATTAAATTTCAGTTCTACATATGTGACAAGTTATCATTTTTTTTCAGTTTTAATTTTTACCTCAACTTTATACTTAAATATTTCCAATTTTTACATTATATAACTTAAAGATAATTCAACAAGATGTGAAGTGTAGGATCACTAAAATTATTTCTTAATCTTATTTCTTAATCTATTTGTGTTTTTGAAAAATTTTTAATTGTTCATAAAAATTGTTGCGTTTAAATAATATTATAATAATATATGTAGTACTTACTGAAAAAATCACTTTTGTTAGTTCCAAATTACGTAGTGGTTCCTTTCCGCGACGGCCTTCCCAACTGTATTTCTCCGCCAATTTATTTGAGAATAATTTATACAGCGTCCTCTTTACGGCATCATCGACGTTAGTTCCTCCGATGGATTTGATATATGCGCGCTATGAAATAAAATAATATAATAAATTTCTTATTATTATAAAATCTTTACATTTTATTAAATATCTATATAAATTTATATGCATTAAACTTACTATTGCAGCATTATGTTGGGAATCACGATGTTTTAAGATCTCCTCCACTTCCATTAAGTGTTCTGCAGTTTGCAACGGAAATCGATCCTCAGCGCCTTCAAAAGAAATCTCCGTGTTCTTGGTTTCTGTTTCCGTATTTTTAACCAAAATATCCAACAAGGTAAGCGCTTGTCTCACATCATATTTTACAGTCGCTATTTCTCTCGTTAACCTCTTCAAATGATCCACTGTAAATATAAATACCATTATTTAATAAACAAATAAAATGCATTATATAATTTTTTGAACAAAGATTATTATTACAGTACTTATGTATTAATATCTGATGGATATTTACTTACTAATTGCATCTTGTGAAGATTGATAATTTAAATTATCATTTTTCTTCTCTCTTGGTCTCTCATCTTTACCTTGCATACGACCGATTTTTTCCATTTTATCCACATGTCGATTTGCCGATATATTCTCTCCATTTTCCTCTGTAAATTCAAAATGACCTTGGTCTGACCTTGGCGACGTCATGCAAAGTCAAAATGATAAGATCAGTAAATAGACCTTTTTTAACCTTACAACTTTTGTCTGAAATATTTTTTTCTAAAATGCGTAACTGTACGATGAAAATGAACCTGAAAGTTCAGCCATTACATGTTTTGGGGATTCTGCGAAAAGATACAGCGAATCAAAAAAGGTCTCAAACTCGAGCGAATGCGGATCTCGAGTAGATATGGATAATTCTACTTATTCGTATGCAAGAAACGAAGAAAGGCGCAATAGTTATCACCTTACAGAGGAAAATGGAGAGAATATATCGGCAAATCGACATGTGGATAAAATGGAAAAAATCGGTCGTATGCAAGGTAAAGATGAGAGACCAAGAGAGAAGAAAAATGATAATTTAAATTATCAATTTTCACAAGATGCAATTAGTAAGTAAATATCCATCAGATATTAATACATAAGTACTGTAATAATAATCTTTGTTCAAAAAATTATATAATGCATTTTATTTGTTTATTAAATAATGGTATTTATATTTACAGTGGATCATTTGAAGAGGTTAACGAGAGAAATAGCGACTGTAAAATACGATGTGAGACAAGCGCTTACCTTGTTGGATATTTTGGTTAAAAATACGGAAACAGAAGCCAAGAACACGGAGATTTCTTTTGAAGGCGCTGAGGATCGATTTCCGTTGCAAACTGCAGAACACTTAATGGAAGTGGAGGAGATCTTAAAACATCGTGATTCCCAACATAATGCTGCAATAGTAAGTTTAATGCATATAAATTTATATAGATATTTAATAAAATGTAAAGATTTTATAATAATAAGAAATTTATTATATTATTTTATTTCATAGCGCGCATATATCAAATCCATCGGAGGAACTAACGTCGATGATGCCGTAAAGAGGACGCTGTATAAATTATTCTCAAATAAATTGGCGGAGAAATACAGTTGGGAAGGCCGTCGCGGAAAGGAACCACTACGTAATTTGGAACTAACAAAAGTGATTTTCAGTAAGTACTACATATATTATTATAATATTATTTAAACGCAACAATTTTTATGAACAATTAAGAAATTTTTCAAAAACACAAATAGATTAAGAAATAAGATTAAGAAATAATTTTAGTGATCCTACACTTCACATCTTGTTGAATTATCTTTAAGTTATATAATGTAAAAATTGGAAATATTTAAGTATAAAGTTGAGGTAAAAATTAAAACTGAAAAAAAAAATGATAACTTGTCACATATGTAGAACTGAAATTTAATTTATCAAAATAAGCTTTTTAAATTTGATAGGGAGAAATATATATAAATGTATGACTGTTATTTTAATATATACATTTTTGTGATTATTAACTCTATCAAATTTAAAAAGTTTTTGATAAATTGAATTACAATTCTACATATATAACAAAAGTTATCGTTATTTTTTTCAGTTTTAATTTTTATCTCAACTTTATACTTAAATATTTCCAATTTTTACATTATATAACTTAAAAGTAATTATTCAATGAAACGACACAATATACTTATATTTGAAAAAGGTAAAATAGAGAAAATGTTTCTAGGCTGCGTACTTCAGAATATCCCGGGTTCCGATCATACCAAAATCCAGCGGAGGATTATGGAATGGTTCCGACACTCAAAAGCGAGACATCACAATGAGGAGAAGCGAAAAACACAAGGTGACAATGGAGACATCGCTTCTGCAGAGTAAGTCGGAAGTTAAGGAAAGTGAGGAAAGGTATTATAACAACGTCAAAAGGTATGGAATTTTATTATAATTATACATGGTAAGAGATTTTTATACGTACCTATTCAATTATCTACGTACAATTATTTCGTATAGATTTTACATACTATATAATATATATATAATATTACTTTTCTGTGCACTTTACCTTTATTTTCAGCTTTTTAAATTGCCAGTGATGAGATGCGCTATATTAAAGTTTCCAATAACTTATATCGCAAGTCTGAGGCAATCATTAAAAAAAAAAACAATTTTTACAGAAGAGTTTAGAAATATAATACGTTAACGTCATGGGAAACTCTCTTTATTCAACATATTGAATAATGGTCCTGACACAATAAGCGGAATAAGAAACAGCTGTTTCTTATTTCGTTCATCATGTCAGGGCTATTATGATAATACGTTATTATAACAAATTTTAAATATGTTTCAGATGCGTATGTTATTATCATCCAGTTGCTGCCAAGTATAGGAGTCTCTTATTTTATTCTTAAAACATCTCATTTGTTATTTTGTTATGTGTTGATATTAATCAAATTATATAAATAAATACAATTTTTCACAATATTTGTGATATTGTTATTTAATTATTATACTTACATCCTTTATCCAGCCATCCTCTATAAACCCTCCATTAATGATCCGTATAACGTCGATTAGTCGTCCATTGAGGATCCCTGAACCCTCTATTAATGATCCACGTAACGTCGGTTAATCGTCCACCGAGGATCCATGATTTCTCTATTAATGGTCGCGTTCAGCAGACGCAACTGTTGTACAACTGTTGAGTAATTCTTTTTAATGCGTCGACATGATTGGTCTAGATTTCGGGATCCAATAGAAAGGACCAATAATCACTGACCGCTCACTGATCATTGATGTCTGCTGAACTCGACCATTGATCCACGTAATGTGTAATTGACATCTATGAAGATGTCTGATGGAGGTTCACTAGACGTACGCAAAGCGGAACTATGAATTTTTAGTGACCGTCCACTGGATATCTAATGGACGTCCACTGGAAGTTCTGAATCTCCATGACAGACGTCTAATGTACGTCTATTGTAGGTTTTTGTTCTATGTGGAAAGTTATTTAGTTGTAATATTTGCAAATATAGAATTCATCGTGTATATAAAATTCCATGGAGCTCTGGAGGTAGGATGGATCTTTAATGGACATCTATCTGACTTCCATCGTGGAGATAGAATCCCATGGAGCTTTGGAGGTAGGATGGATGTTCAATGGAGATCTCACTGACTTCCATCATGGAGATAAAATCTCATGGAGCTCTGGAGGTAGGATGGATTTCTAATGGACGTCTATTTGACTTCCAACGTGGAGATAGAATTCCATGGAACTTTAGAAGTGAGATGGATCTCCCCAGTGAGCATTATTGAGATGATGAGGTCTTTAAGAAGACTTTTTGAAGACATCATTAATTTCTCTTGAAAATGATATCATTAAGTTATCTTTATGTAAGATGTCTTTCAGAATACCTCTTTATGATGTCTACTTGCAGATGTCTCTAGAATCTGTAGTAAACGATCTCTTATACAGCAGTACAAGTAAAACATCATAACCCATGTGAAACATAGCTTTTATTACAGATTTTTGTGTAGTAGAGAAGAGATTTGGAAATAGACGAGAAAAATAGACAAAAAGAGAAAGGAGCAGGTGAATTTATTATATTATAAAATAGTTTGGCAGTCGATTTAAATTGATTAAAGTTTTAAAGAGACAACCTCAAAAATTATTATAATAAAATTATTTCTGTATTACTCTAAAGTCTAAAGTATTGTTACAATTGGGGAAATATTTGTGACTATGTAGATTCTGTATTTATAATAAAAAACTTATATACATACAATATTGTATCATATTTCTTTTTTTATGTATAATAATAAAATACGTAAGAATATAAATGTTATAAATAACAATTCTTAATATTAACATTTTCATGACATTTATAAGAAGTCAAATTCTAATATTCTTTTGGATATCATTTATATGATGTCTTTTTCTCCTCTAAAATTGACGCATTAGAGGACTTATTGACATCATTATGTTATCTTTAAAATGGCGTTGTCGGACATCCAACTCTTAAACCTGAATACTTTAAGAGCTCTTTTTGATAACATAATGCTTACTGGGTCTAATGGACGTCTATCTGACTTCCACCATGGAGATAGACGTTCCATGGAGCTCTGGAGGTTTGATGGACATCCACTGGATGTCAATTTCTATGTGGGTAGATAGCTTTTCTAAGCTCGCCATAAGACAATAATGTTTGTCTAGTAGCTAGAACTTTTAAGCGTTACTCGCTAAGCGCTAGATAAAACACAAATTGGCTAGTTAATAGCTGAGTAGTGACGAGTTTAAATTTCCACCCGGGTATATAATACTGGCTAGATAATTACTAGACAGCCATTAAAGAAATAGTTCGAGAATGACATAACCTCATTTTTCAAATGCTAACAAATTTTTGAATAATAATGGCTAGACAATAGCTAGCTAATTTTTTAAAGGTTTCCAAGCGCCATCTATTCCAACATTTACAGTACAGAGGCTAGAAAAGTACTGGATAGCCAAGAAGTAACGTAAATTATAGTTCATACTCGAGCTAGTCATCATATGGCTAGATATGATATCTAGCCTGCATGATCTAGCTACTAGCTGCAAAATAATTTTGGCTAGACAAATTTCCACTCGGGAACTTCTGTCTTATTGACATTGCACTCAAACTACATCAATCCAAAAACTGTAAAAATCCACAAATCAGTAACTAATAAAAACATGTGTAACTAATTAACTTATAAAACTTACATATTTTGTGCGTCATAAAGGAAGACTCCGTCAGTAATAATAAGTGAAATTAGCAATGTTTCTTCGTGTAGAATACGTTACATTATAAAGACATTTCACACGTAACAGTTAAATATACACTCGAAAAGACCAAAGTCAAGTAACGGAAGTAAAATATTAAATAATAAATAATAAATAATAAATGTCAATTGTCCAAAATAAAAAATAATAAATAATAAATAATAAATTTACAATTATATTATTTACAATTTATTAATTATTAAATATTTATAATACAATTGAGATTGAAAAAAAGCAATTACAGGTGTAAAATACTTTAGTAGTTTTACATTTTTGCATCAAAATGTTTTCATTTTCTGTTATGCAATACAATACAAAAATAAAATATACAATACAATAATAAAATCATATTTGTTTTGAGAGGATTGAGAGAATTCGAGGTTTTCGAGGAAAGCATCCACACAGAACATACCTAATATGTATTACATATCTAATGTAACAAACATTACGAATATTAGGGATATCCATCAATATGTATAAGAAATATATTCGTTAAACATGCTTTAAATATCCGCAATAAGAGATCTAGTAAATATTTATAGGATATACCAATATCCATTTGACATCTATATCGGAATTCAGTAAAAATTTATATACATAAATATCCAGTAGATATTCTTGTAGATACAGATATTTATATAAATATCCATTGCATGTATATTAATATTCATTAGATATCTGCGTGGACATCCATTCAATGTAGATACCAATAACCATCAGATATCTACATCAGTATCCAGTGAATATTAATATACAGGGTGTCCCATCGCACTTGTGCAAACGCTCGTAAGCAGGTACAGCACAGTAAACTGAACAGAAAAGTCCTGTACCATTTTGCTAAATTCGCAATAATAAGCGAAATATTTAATATTAAAATTAGGCGAATAAGAGCGCGCCGAAGTACAAGGAGGCAAGCGCTTGAGCCGCCGGAGCTATAGCACGGCCTAGTGTGTCAGCATTGGCTGCTCGGAGATGTGGCAAGAGACGGCAGCGGTGAGGTACGGGCAGCGGCATGCTGACACACCTTTCCCCTCGCCTAGCGTCCCGCTGTCCTAGGTTACCGTGGATCTGTTCTTTTTAACTGCACTGCTGAACTGGTGCAACAAGTTAGAATGAGACAAATGTATATTTTTTTCACTCTAACTTATTGCACCAGTTCAGCAGTGCAGTTAAAAAGAACAGATCCACGGTAACCTAGGACAGCGGGACGCTAGGCGAGGGGAAAGGTGTGTCAGCATGCCGCTGCCCGTACCTCACCGCTGCCGTCTCTTGCCACATCTCCGAGCAGCCAATGCTGACACACTAGGCCGTGCTATAGCTCCGGCGGCTCAAGCGCTTGCCTCCTTGTACTTCGGCGCGCTCTTATTCGCCTAATTTTAATATTAAATATTTCGCTTATTATTGCGAATTTAGCAAAATGGTACAGGACTTTTCTGTTCAGTTTACTGTGCCGTACCTGCTTACGAGCGTTTGCACAAGTGCGATGGGACACCCTGTAGATATATATTGATACTTATAAGTTTATATACGTAGTGGACATATGTAACATATTGCATTGATAATTACACCGGCACACAAAAAAAAAAAAGTGGTCTGTACATTTGACTAGACCCACCTAAGCTTATGTATTTTGATGCGCGGATTCCAAATCTGTAGTCCGTTTTATCCGTACACCCTCAAAATTTTGAGTAAATTGCAAAAAACCGCAAAAAATGGCAAAAAATCGCGAAAAATCGCAGTTGTGCGAATGGAAAAATTTTTCTCGAACTATATCAAGTATATTTTTTATGTATTTTGATGCGCTGAATCCAAATCTGAAGTTGATTCATCTCGTTGACCCTTCAAATTTAGAGTAAATTGCGGAAAACCGCTAAAAATATTTAAAAAATAAAAAAAAATAGTCATGAAGTAGTAGATAATATCAAAAAATAGTATTGTTCTTACTCACAGTAATGAACTAAATATGATTCCTTTCAAATTATGCTATAAAATTTATAGATTGTAATTAAATAAAATAAAAAACGATCTTCATTAAGTTTACACTGTTCTTCACTTATATCGAACTCTTTTCTCTTCGAATGTTCTATGCAATGGGTTTCTCTTCTCCAAGTTGAAAGAGGGGATTTTCGATGGTCCATAAATTCGGAGTTTATTTGAAGACGGAAATTTTATCGGACAAATGGATGACACTGAGGAAGCAGCTTGGAAAAGTTTTAAAAATGTTTCACAGAATTTTTTGGGAAATAATAAGAGTGAGAATTACGAGGAATTGGTTGAAGAGTTATTGGAAAATTACAAAAATTTGGGTTGCTTGATGAATCTCAAATTGCACTTTCTTCATTCTCATCTAGACTACTTTCCACAAAACCTTGGAGACTACAGTGAAGAACAAGGAGAACGATTTCACCAAGACATAAGTGAAATGGAGAATAGGTATCAAGGAAGGTGGAACGTCAACATGATGGCAGATTTTTGCTGGACTTTGAAGAGAGAAGTAACCACAAATAATAAAAAACGAAAGAGAAACCCATTGCATAGAACATTCGAAGAGAAAAGAGTTCGATATAAGCGAAGAACAGTGTAAACTTAATGAAGATCGTTTTTTTTTAAATTTAATTACAATCTATAAATTTTATAGCATAATTTGAAAGGAATCATATTTAGTTCATTACTGTGAGTAAGAACAATACTATTTTTTGATATTATCTACTACTTCATGACTATTTTTTTTATTTTTTAAATATTTTTAGCGGTTTTCTGCAATTTACTCTAAATTTGAAGGGTCAACGAGATGAATCAACTTCAGATTTGGATTCAGCGCATCAAAATACATAAAAAATATACTTGATATAGTTCGAGAAAAATTTTTCCATTCGCACAACTGCGATTTTTCGCGATTTTTTGCCATTTTTTGCGGTTTTTTGCAATTTACTCAAAATTTTGAGGGTGTACGGGTAAAACAGACTACAGATTTGGAATCCGCGCATCGAAATACATAAGCTTAGGTGGGTCTAGTCAAATGTACAGACCACTTTTTTTTTTGTGTGCCGGTGTTATCAATATATATACAGGGTGTCTGAAACATTTTGGAAAAGCCGAAGAGTGCAGATAGAATAGGTCAAAATAGAAGGATTGTCACGTATTATTTTGTAATTTTTACAATATTTATTTCGTAATTAATTATAACGTACAAGCCAATGAGTGCACGGGAAACCGGTAGGCGGGACTCTATAGAGATGTCACATGAAAGATGGGTGTCGATGTAAAAGAAAAATGGCTTACTTCTTAGCAACGAGTAACAACTGTATAACAACTGATTTTGAGAGGCGGAGTTACGAGCGCCGTATGACAGCGCCGTGACTTTATGACGTGAAATTATCACGTGGCGAATAAATGAGCAGGCGCTATCATTTCCTCACCACCTTGTGGTAGATAGCATGGTGCGTTTTTTTTATAGTGGTATCCCCAGTAGGCCTAATCCACTCTCATTATTTAAAATTGTTCAAAGTGCCGTCCTCTCTCTCGTAGACAGAGTTCGGCCCTTCGAATATCGCGCGTAGCGTTATACGCCATTTCTGGCGTAATGGTATCGAAGGCCGCAACAATAGTTTCACATACCTCGTTTTCTCTACGCCGGTGTTCTACCAGATTTTTTATATGCCCCCCACACAAAAAATCTAAGATGTTTAAGTCTGGTGACCGTGCCGGCCAGGTGATCGGACCGCCACGGCTCATACACCTACCTGGATAATGCGCGTCTAGAAAATCGCGTACCTGTCGGCAGAAGTGTGCAGGAGTTCCGTCGTGCTGGAAAATCAGCTGTGTCTGCATATGAAGAAGCACATCGGCGAGAAGCACATCGGCGAGAAGCACTGACAACTCGTTGCTTATAAAATCCGCGTATATTTCGCCATTCAAACGCGGCGGGAGAAGATACGGACCGATAGTACACGCACACGCTGATAATGGTACGGGTGCAAAGCGTTTACACGTAAAGTGCAATGCACCGCGTACCGCGAGAGTTCCAGGTCGCGCGCTGCGCGACGCACGCTCGTCCCCGGGTCTTCCTCGAATCTGTCGAGGATCCTCTCCTCGTCTCGAACGCACTAGATAACGCACTAATAACGCACTAGACCACCAGCTGGTCCACGGTTGTGCACCAAACACCCACTTTCATGTAACTTTTGCACTGCACTTAAGATAACACGTCCCGACGGATATCGTGCACGTGCGAGGAATCGATCCGCGTAAATACGAGCTGCGAGATGCGCATTTTCGCCCGCTAGCCCAAAGACAATTATCGTGTCCGTGTACTTCTGTGGAGTAAATCTCATTTTTGTTGCAAATAAGCACCACGCGCATGCAAATATTTCACGCGACTGCAGACGTCGTGTCCGTCGGATACACGCAGCGGATGAAAAAGGAGATAGCGATCATAGACAAAAGATGATCGCTTATGATCGCTGTTTGTCTGATCCGACGGACACGACGTCTGCAGTCGCGTGAAATATTTGCATGCGCGTGGTGCTCATTTGCAACAAAAAGTAGATTTACTCCACAGAAGTACACGGACACGATAATTGTCTTTGGGCTAGCGGGCGAAAATGCGCATCTCGCAGCTCGTATTTACGCGGATCGATTCCTCGCACGTGCACGATATCCGTCGGGACGTGTTATCTTAAGTGCAGTGCAAAAGTTACATGAAAGTGGGTGTTTGGTGCACAACCGTGGACCAGCTGGTGGTCTAGTGCGTTATTAGTGCGTTATCTAGTGCGTTCGAGACGAGGAGAGGATCCTCGACAGATTCGAGGAAGACCCGGGGACGAGCGTGCGTCGCGCAGCGCGCGACCTGGAACTCTCGCGGTACGCGGTGCATTGCACTTTACGTGTAAACGCTTTGCACCCGTACCATTATCAGCGTGTGCGTGTACTATCGGTCCGTATCTTCTCCCGCCGCGTTTGAATGGCGAAATATACGCGGATTTTATAAGCAACGAGTTGTCAGTGCTTCTCGCCGATGTGCTTCTCGCCGATGTGCTTCTTCATATGCAGACACAGCTGATTTTCCAGCACGACGGAACTCCTGCACACTTCTGCCGACAGGTACGCGATTTTCTAGACGCGCATTATCCAGGTAGGTGTATGAGCCGTGGCGGTCCGATCACCTGGCCGGCACGGTCACCAGACTTAAACATCTTAGATTTTTTGTGTGGGGGGCATATAAAAAATCTGGTAGAACACCGGCGTAGAGAAAACGAGGTATGTGAAACTATTGTTGCGGCCTTCGATACCATTACGCCAGAAATGGCGTATAACGCTACGCGCGATATTCGAAGGGCCGAACTCTGTCTACGAGAGAGAGGACGGCACTTTGAACAATTTTAAATAATGAGAGTGGATTAGGCCTACTGGGGATACCACTATAAAAAAAACGCACCATGCTATCTACCACAAGGTGGTGAGGAAATGATAGCGCCTGCTCATTTATTCGCCACGTGATAATTTCACGTCATAAAGTCACGGCGCTGTCATACGGCGCTCGTAACTCCGCCTCTCAAAATCAGTTGTTATACAGTTGTTACTCGTTGCTAAGAAGTAAGCCATTTTTCTTTTACATCGACACCCATCTTTCATATGACATCTCTATAGAGTCCCGCCTACCGGTTTCCCGTGCACTTATTGGCTTGTACGTTATAATTAATTACGAAATAAATATTGCAAAAATTACAAAATAATACGTGACAATCCTTCTATTTTGGCCTATTCTATCTGCACTCTTCGGCTTTTCCAAAATGTTTCAGACACCCTGTATATATATATATATATATATATATTAAAGTTAACTATTGTACGTGAGTGCTATCGATATTCCCAGTTTCCCTCCGAACTTTTCCTGACTAAACGATATCTAATTAAATTATTATAGATATCTTACATTATCTACAAAATTTTATATGATTGATTTATATGATTGATGACTGGGCGCGGATGGCCCAAAACCCTTATATAAAATAGGCGAGGTTTTTTTTTTTTTTTAAGATTATATATATATAAATAGGGGCGCGAAGTCTGGGACACACCTGTATATGTATATATATATATATATATATATATATATATATACAGGGTGTCCCAGACTTCGCGCCCCATAGGTAAATGGTGAGATTCCTGAGATCATTTTGAGACGAAAATTCTAATACCAAAATATCGAGGGTGCTATAGTTTTTAAATGAGAAGGGTTTATAGTTGACTAATCAAGTCGTCCGAAATTCGCGCGCTCAGGCATGGCATACTTTACAGTAGTGAAGGTGTTTTCAAGCCCCAATTCTATTCTCGAAATTGATAATTTTGCATACGTTGTTGTTATAATTGTTTCTTATTTTATTGTATTTTATTGTATTTATGTTATAATTATGATAATTCATGTTATAATTATGATAATTAATTAATAGTAAAATATGTCAGTATTGACTTTGGAACACGAACTGTCAAAGCTGTCACATGAAGTGTATCGCAAATAAGTGACAATTTCACATGACAAAATGTATAAAATTAATATCAATGAATAATTTTTTATTTACGGCTGCTACGGCTATAAAGTTCTCATTTGTAAAATGATCTCTTAAAAAATTTATGTAAATATTCCCTGTTAGCCTTATAAGCATTTCAAAAGGACCAATCTGAAATTTAATATCACTATTGTACATACGCATCGAACTGTCAAAGCTGTCACATGAAGTGTATCGCAAATAAGTGACAATTTCACATGACAAAATGTATAAAATTAATATCAATGAATAATTTTTTATTTACGGCTGCTACGGCTATAAAGTTCTCATTTGTAAAATGATCTCTTAAAAAATTTATGTAAATATTCCCTGTTAGCCTTATAAGCATTTCAAAAGGACCAATCTGAAATTTAATATCACTATTGTACATACGCATCGAACTGTCAAAGCTGTCACATGAAGTGTATCGCAAATAAGTGACAATTTCACATGACAAAAATGTAAAATTAATATCAATGAATTATTATTTATTAATATTAAATTTTAGATTGGTCCTTTTGATGTTTATAAGACTAATAGGGAATATTTACATAAATTTTTTAAGAGATCATTTTACAAATGAGAATTTTATAGTCGTAGCAGCCGTAAATAAAAAATTATTCATTGATATTAATTTTATACATTTTGTCATGTGAAATTGTCACTTATTTACGATACACTTCATGTTACAGCTTTGACAGTTCGTATTCCAAAGTCAATACTGACATATTTTACTATTAATTAATTATCATAATTATAACATAAATACAATAAAATAAGAAACAATTATAACAACAACGTATGCAAAATTATCAATTTCAAGAATAGAATTGGGGCTTGAAAACACTACTGTACTATAGTGTGCCATGCCTGAGCGCGCGAATTTCGGACGACTTGATTAGTCAACTATAAACCCTTCTCATTTAAAAACTGTAGCACCCTCGATATTTTGGTATTAGAATTTTCGTCTCGAAATGATCTCAGAAATCTCACCATTTACCTATGGTGCGCGAAGTCTGGGACACCCTGTATATATATATATATATATATATATATATATATATATATATAATATAAAAAATTTTAAAAATAAATTTATTTAAAAAATAAATTTTAAATAAATTTATATATATATATATAAATAAAAATATAATAACTATAATGTTTACTGGCTAGAGATAATTACTAAACAGCTAATATATTAGAAAAATGGTTTAAGAATTTTCGAATGCTAACAAATTTATGAATAATAATGGCTAGACAATAGCTAGCTAATTTTTTAAAGGTTTTCAGCACCATTTATTACAACATTTACAGTGTAAGGGCTAGAAAAGTACTGGGTAGCCAAGAAGTATTCGTAAATTATTAGTTCATACTGAGCTAGTCAATGGCTAGATATTATATCTAGCCTGCATGATACAGTCACTAGCTGCAAAATAACACTGACTAGACAAATTTCCACTCGGGTTGTTCAACTTTTAATTTTGTATGAGTTCTTATGGAGTAGCCATATATTCTCACTTGTATAAATGAAATTATAAAGAAGCATCACTTAGAACAAGTAGTAGAACAGAATAGAAAGTTAAAATAAAGTCAATTTGATGTTATATTGATCAATTTACATCATGCTTGGTCATGATTTCGTTAATATGACATCAAATTGACATTACTTTTTATTTTCTGTTCTACTTGGACATTGAAAATATTCTGAAACTTTGTTTATAAGTCAATTAAATATTAAGTGGTTTCTAAAAAAAGTTGATATCAAGATTCACTAATTTATTCTCGAGTTATTAATGAAAAATGAGGCAAAAATTGCGAAAATGTGCTATGATATACTCTTGAATATTATAATATGTTAATCATATTTTTTTACATATCTTATGTATTTTAAGTAAGATTCGATGTCTGTTATGCATTAAATATTATTGATATACGAAAGATTTTTTCGTTTCATGCAGTCTTGTAGTATTAGGCCTAAAAATTTTTTGCTGACAATCACAAAATTCGCAAAATATGCACATATTTATTTACAGTGCCAAATGTTACATTAACTAGTATTATTTAAGGATAAGAAGGATAAGAAGGATAAGAAGGCTTTACAGGATAAGAATACAATGTGGTGCATATCTTAAACCAAGAAAGTATAAAATGTCATCAATTTTAAATTTATGTGTAAAATTTGATATATAAAGTTTTATATATCAAATTTGTGTTTTGTGTAGATATATCTTACCAGGAACAGTGAGTAATCCCATTTCTCCAAATAATGGTGGAAGAAATTTATACATTATACTTTTATCCATACAATTTTTGCTATTTAAGATAGTCTGCAATATCGAAAAATTAATTTTACTGCATTATAGTAACTTGTATATATGTATTTTTATACGTATACAGTTGATGTGAATAATAAAGTTCAAACTTCAAAACTTTTCTTTGCCAATAAATAAGAATAAACAGATTTCAATTTTCATTGAACCGTCTGGCCTATTTTATTGATTGTTAATACAACGTTTTGACCTCTGATTTGGATCCTTATCAAGTGTATAAAGTTTTACATGTAACTCTGATGGAAGACGCACGCTATATATATAATATCTGCCTTGTTGACATTGCGCCCAAGCTATATCATTCTAGAGCTATATCTTCAGAAGCTAATTTTGATCAAGAATTGTCAGTGACGGATAGAAACGTGTACAATTAATTGTATATATTATAGAACTCACATATTTTTTTTTGTGCAGCGTAGACATGACTTCGTCAGAGTTAATAAGTAAAAACATGATGACATTACTTCGTGTGGAACATGTCACATTATAACCGTATTTCCTAAGTGACTGTTACAAATGTGCAATGATAGAAACCAATGTCAGGAAATAAAATAGCAAATAATAACAATACAGTCAAACGGTAAGATCATACAAACATTACAAATGTGTCGAAAGAAATAACAGTAAGAACAACATGGTGGTCACGATTATTAAAAATAGTGTGAAGACTATAATAGCATTTAGAACGAAGTAAGTAAGTAAAGAAGTAAAGAAATTCCGAATATTAAAATTGATGTAGAAACTAAACCACGTCAATAACCTTATCATACACTGCTGTAAGTCTCAGTGTCACTCTGCAAATTTATGGTATACGCGATATTTCTTTATGAAAAGAAATTTCGACGATCTCTCTCCTTTTGATGTTCGGTTCTTTATGTAAAATTATAAGTGTTGTGTCCAATTCAAATCATGCGACTGAAAGACGCGATGCTTACTAACGACCGAGAGACTATCATTATGATTTTTTAAATTATTACGATGTTTATTCATACGTGTTTGCAGATGTTTCTTTGTTTAACCAATATATGAAGCATGACTGAGTACAGCTCAATTTATAGACTATATCGGTTTGTTTTAGATCAGCTTCTTTCCATTTTCCGATAACGTTGTTGAGTTTTTTAGAGATCGAAAAAACAACATCAACACCAAAATTTTTTAATTTTTTGCACAGATTTTCGCTACGACTTTAATGTACTGAATAACCGTTCTATTTTTTTGCATCGCTCAATGGCAATCTGTCAGATTTACTACTATCAATTGCATGGCTTTTTAATGTGTTGAGTCTATTGGATAAAGATCCAAATCAGAAGTCGAAACGTTATGTTAACAATTAATAAAATTGACCAGACGCACAGTGGGTCAAAAGGCGATTTTTTTGAACAAATCAACTTTCCGAAGGTTCTACTCGACGGATTGACATGTATTTTTTTTTAAATTAAAGCTTAATCAATTCGGAAAAAACTGTCACGTCCGATTTTTAAATTTCATTTTTATTTTTTTATAAAAATTTGTGGAAATTAATATATCGAAGAAATTATCTTCGGTTCATTCTTGATCGTATTAAAAATAAGAAAATGTAGGTACATTTGGATGAAAAGTGTTTATAAACGGGAGACAACAAATTGAAGTCAGAAATGAAAATGTTAAAATTCAAAATTCAACGAATCCAATACGGTGGATAAGATTTTGAAAAACGTTTTAACCCAATTATATTTTTTTAAAATGGAAATCAGGCACTCTTTATTAGAGAGTGAATTTTTCATATGAAAAAAATTTTTTTTTCATATTTCTTTAATTGTACTCTTTTTACAATGAGGCAAACAAATTTCATATATAATCTTCTTCATATACAATGTTATTTTGATATATGCTTATTAATTTCATGTATAAAAATTTTTAGACTTATAAATTACATGTATCCGAAAAATCCACTCTTATACTGATTGTGAGTAAACATATTTTTCTTGATAAAAATTTGCAAAAATTAAAGTTTTAACGAAATTTGGAAAGCGTATACGAACGATATTCTGAATCGAAACATTTGGAATTTTTTACTCAATAAAAAGTGGAATTTCATTCCCAAGGAGTGGCAATTTCACTCTAAAGAAATAACAATTTCAATTATTCAAAAATATAAGAAAGTCGCATTCAAGTTTAGCGAGAAACAGTACGTTCAGAGTGTGTATCTTTATTCTGTATGCGTGTTTTTATTTTCACTCGATGGGGAGTGAAGTCTTGCTCAAATAAATTTAAAGAGAATTGAAGCATTATATTCCAAATTTCATGTTGAATTATACAAAAATTTCAATACAATACATTAATTATAAAAATTTGCATTTTTCAAAATCTTATCCACGTTGGGTTAACAATTAATAAAATTGGCCAGACGGGACGATGAAAATTGAAATTTGAATAATAAAGGTTATACATGAATATACATACACATAATTTATATATAGTTTAAAGTATATAACTACTTATTTTAAGATACAATAGCAAAAACATTATTATATTATAAATATGAACATTTTTTACTTACTTTTGCGTCATTTGGTTCGTATATTACAATAAATAACTTGCTACCCAACCAAAATTGAAAAGGAGATGAATACTTTTCTGACTGCTTCAATACAATATCCAGGAATTCTAAAAATTTTAGTACATCTTAGAGATATATCTTCATAAAATGACTTATTTAAATGTTAACATTTTACCAAAATAAAAAATTACATGAATTGTAATTGTGCATATATACATATACATGTATATATATACATGTATATATACAATACATACATGTATAGGTCATATATGCATATACATGTATATACAGGGTGTCCCATCGCACTTGTACAAACGCTCGTGAGCAGGTAGAGCACAGTAAACTGAACAGAAAAGTCCTGTACTATTTTGTTAAATTCGCAATAATAAGCGAAATATGTAATATTAAAGTTAGGCAAATAAGAGCGCGCCGAGACAAGGAAGCAAGTGCTCGAGCCCTAGCTATGGAAGGTCTTTATATCATTTTCCTTATTAATTGGAGTACCATATTTTTTTCTATAGCGTTGGTGGAATTCGCGAGAAAACATGCTGCCGATAATAATTACGAGACAACCGATAATGAACGTTTAGGAAGAGGAAAAAGAGTTATCATACCAAACGTTTAGTATTCAAGTGATGAAGAGCACTGCCGGAAAATCAAACGGAAATACTTACAAAGTACATACCTGTATACCAGTAGTATCAGGAGACGCGGTAGCGTCTCCGGCCATGTTCAAAATTTTGGACGCTACTAGTCTCTTATCCAGAAAGTTTAGAATCGATTTTTTGGGGTACAGAACTATTAAAATATAAAAAATTTTGAAATGCATGTAGCATATTCTGAAAGGTGGCATCGCCACGAGTAAGTTAAGCCAAAAAAAAAAAAAAATCGGTCAAGCCGTTCTGGATATACAAACGGTCAAAAAGTGATGTTTTTCATGAAAAATTGTTCTCTGTCATGTATGTACTTCTCTTCTCTCTTACCTTTCACTCACACCTCCCCCAACTTCCACTCACCCTTCTCTCCCCTCATTTCCCTTTCTCACCACGCCCCCTTCCTCCCCTCCCCTCCCCCTCTCTTTTTATTTTTTCATTTTTTTCGCTTTTCTTACACTTTTTCATCATCTTTCACCCCCTCTCACTCTCTCACACCCTTTCTGGTGTATTTACCATTTATTAAAAATTTTTAAAAACCATCCCTTGAGGGTGAAATTTAATATCTCAAAAACAGTACATTGAAAAAATACGGTACTTGTGTCGTTAATTAACATTTCTTATGGGGTTAATTTACTGCTTAATAAAAATTTTCAAAAACCACCCCTTGGGGGTAAAATTTAATATCTCGGAAACGGTGCATTGTAAAAATATGAGACATGTGCCGTTAATTAAGGTTTCTTATGGGGTCAATTTACCATTTATTAAAAATTTTCAATAACCACCCCTTGGGTGTGAAATTTAAGATTTCGGAAATGGTGCATCGCAAAAATATGAGACATGTGCCGTTAATTTAGGTTTCTTATGGGGTCAATTTATCATTTATTAAAAATTTTCAAAACCCCCCCTTGGGGGTAAAATATAATATCTCGGAAACGGTGCATCGCAAAAATACGGAATCTGTTTTGTTAATTAAGGTTTCTTATGGAGTTAATTTACCATTTATTAAAAATGTTCAAATACGCTAATGTAATAATAAAATTTAATTAAATTTACCGCTTAATCTCTCGTTTTAATGTAAATATTTAATAAAATATTCCATTTACTTACTATTTGTATAATAATTTATATAATAATAATAATAAAAATAATAATAAAAATAATAATAATGATAATAAAAATAATAATAATAATAATAAAATTTATGTTAATTGAATTTATCGCTTAATTTTTCGTTCTAATAGAGATATTTAATAGATATTTAATAAAATATTCAATTTACTTACTAAGTAAAATTTATAACATTGTCCTTTAACTTCAAAAACTTCTAAGTTTTTAAATAAATCTAATAAATAAAATTGAAAGTGATAATAAATATTTTTTCAATTTTTGATCTCTCTATACTAAATGATAAGAAATTAATCTTAATCCATCTCATCCAAATAAAATTCTAAGTAATTTAGGTCTAATGATTATTAATATTATAGACATAATCTTCAATATATAATCTTGTGGCGATGCGCCTGCCTCGCCACTAGCCCCTTCTCCGACCGACCCGCATGCCGCGATCACGCGTCCGACGCCGCTAGCGTGCCTTACGCGGCATGACCCGCACGCGTGATTCCCCACCCGGCTACCCACGCCGGGTGGGTATATAAGCGCGCCGTTCCGAGACCGAAGCACCAGTCCTGTCCCGATCCTATTCCTGACTAGACCTGGCTCTCTACCTACGATCACGAATCCTCCAGATCGGGAGCACCCGATCTATCCGCACGGAGACACGGGCGCACCCGTGCCTCAATCCGGGCGCACCCGGAGTGCAACTGCCGTCCTGGGCGCACCCAGGCCGGTTTCCGTCCTGTACCGATACCTGCTCCGCACGGAGACACGGGCGCACCCGTGCCTCAATCCGGGCGCACCCGAAGTGCAACCGTCGTGTCGGGCGCACCCGGCACGACTTCCACCGACTCCTGGCTTCCTCCTGGCAGCCCCAGGGTAACGCCTTCCGAACCGGGGCACCGGTAGCCCATCCATGTATATAGCCGCGCACCGTTTAGTTATTAAGATCCGCACCGTTTAGATAAGTAAGGCCTGCGACCGTTAGTAGTAAGATCCGCACCGTTTAGATGTTAAGGTCCGCACCGTTAGTTATTAAGATCTGCACCGTTTAGATATTTAGATCCGCACCGCTAGTCTTAAGAGCCGCACCGCTAGACCGATAGTTATAAGATCCGCGCCAAGCCGATTACACACACACACACACTCACCCTCGCCCCGTTGTACAGGTCTCAGTGCCTCCCACCACACGACCAGCGAGCACATACACACACTCACACCCACACACCCATCTACTCATCTGTAAATATCACATTCAACATCTTGTACAATAAACTCAGTGCTAAACAGACCAGAGTCTCACGCCTACTTCGACCCTGACCACGGCGAGCTAAATCCGGCCCGCGAGGCAAGGCGTACCGTTACAATCTTAAATAAAATATTAATATAAATACTATTAATATAAATATTAATATAAAAACTATTAAAAATAAATAATATTTATAATAATAATTTAAGATAAATTAAATTTTTTGTATTAATCTTACAAATTAATATTTTATTTAAACTACTTAAATTTTTAATTATTATTTTAATAAAATAAACTTAAATTAATTAAAATTTTAATTAATGATCAAGAATAAATTAATAAAATTATATATTGTTTTAAAGAAATTGTAAATATGTAATTTGAATTTAAATATATTTTTCCGTGTCAAATACATGAATATAAATACTTCTCTGGTGTATTTTGTTTGTATAATAATATGTATAATAATAAAGTTTAAGCTAACTGAATTTATCGTTTGATCTTTCGTTCTAATGTAAGTATCCACTCTTAAAAAGTCCATGTTATATCGATTCTCGCAAGTATAGTTGTCGCTTTTCGGCGATGCTGATTGATTATCTCGATACTTTGTGCTGTGCGCGTTACTTAAAATCGATAAAAGTTTGTCATGGTTAAGCGTGACACATGTGACAGATTATGATTGTATTTCTCTTTGGACCTTCGCGCGTGTTACATGTGTATAATATATTAAGCCAGCGGCACACGATGCTATTTTATCTGCTGGATTGCTTGCGTGCGTCTGTGCTGGCAATATTTTTTTCCGTTAAACTGGAAATTATAATGTTGATCACGTTGTTGACTGATCTGCTGAATTTCTGTGAAAATCCAGAATTAAATTTCACGCCCAAGGGGTGGTTTTTGAAAATTTTTAATAAATGTTAAATTGACCCCATAAGAAACCTAAATTAACGGCACATGTCTCATATTTTTGCAATGCACTGTTTCCCAGATATTAAATTTTACTCCCAAAGGGTGGTTTTTGAAAATTTTTATTGAACAGTAAATTAACCCCATAAGTAATGGTAATTAACGACACAGATCCCGTATTTTTGCGATGTACCGTTTTTGAGATATTAAATTTCACCCCTAAGGGGTGGTTTTTGAAGATTTCTAATAAATGGTAAATTGACTCCATAAGAAAATTTTTATTGAGCAGTAAATTAACCCCATAAGAAATGTTAATTAACGACACAGGTCCCGTATTTTTTCAATGTACCGTTTTTGAGATATTAAAAATTTCACCCTCAAGGGGTGGTTTTTGAAAATTTTTAATAAATGGTAAATTTAGAAATTTAGAAATTTTCAAAAACCATTCCTGAGGGGTGAAATTTAATATCTTAAAAACATTGTAAAAATATAAGACATGTGCCGTTAATTGAGGTTTCTTATAGGGTCAATTTACCATTTATTAGGAATTTTCAAAAACCACTCCTTAGGGGTGAAATTTAATATCTCAAAAACGGTACATCGCAAAAATACAGGACCTGTGTCGTTAATTAACATTTCTTATGGGGTTAATTTACTGTTCAATAAAAATTTTCAAAAACCACCCCTTGGGGGTAAAATTTAATATCTCGAAAATGGTGCATTGCAAAAATATGAGACATGTGTCGTTAATTTAGGTTTCTTATGGGGTCAATTTACCATTAAAAATTTTCAAAAATTACCCCTTGGACGTGAAATTTAATATTTTGGAAACAGTGCATCGCAAAAATATGGGATCTGTGTTATTAATTAAGGTTTCTTCTGGGGTTAATTTACCATTCATAAAAAATTTTCAAAAACCACCCCTTGGGGGTGAAATTTAATGTCTCGGAAACAGTGCGTTGCAAAAATATGAGACTTGTGCCGTTAATTAAGATTTTTTATGGGGTCAATTTATCATTTATTAAAAATTTTCAAAAACCACCCCTTGAGGGTGAAATTTAATGTCTTGGAAACGGTGCATCGCAAAAATATGGGACCTGTGTCGTTAATTAAGGTTTTTTATGGGGTAGATTTATAGTTATCCTTAAAGAAAAATACGCAATTGCATATTGCAAATAGTATAACTTTTTTTAAACTTTGCGTTTTTTTTGCACAATTGATTTATATATCTGTACTCTAAAAAGTAGGTGATATTCCAAAAAATATCATTAATAAAAAGGTCAAGCCATGTTCAAAAATAAACCTTCAAGAATTTGAATGTTTACAAATTTAAATGATTATCTAATAATATATCACCATGAAAAGTAACTGATATATTTACAAGGTGCCAGTTCAAAGTGAACATATATAAAGTGTATATTAACTAAATAAATTAATAAAATAAATAATATAATAAATTTAATAATATATTACCACGAAAAATAACTGATATGTTATTCAAGGTGCAAATTCAAAATGAACATACATACATAAGGTGTATATAAGTAAAATTGATTAAAATTTGACTCTAAGTGAAAGTACATAAGTGATATGTTATTCTTAGTGCACAAAATATAAAAGTCGTTTATTGAAGTTTGATTTGAAATTTATACAAGCCTGGACAATGAAAAATAGTTGTTTTTGTAATTCCAGAGTACTAATTTGTTAATGACTCGGAAAAAGAACATGGCGGTCTGCTCTCAAAAAACTTTCGATGGATGGAATAAATAATTAAAATGAAAGAGTTATGAAAATGGTTTAGATTAAAAATCTCCAACCTTTCTGTAGTAAAATTTCGAATTTTCATATGAATTTCCGATTTTGAATTTGTTATACCGTATTTTCAGCGAGTAATTTATGGTCAAAAAGTGTTGTCTTATTGTTTGAAACGGGTAAATATTAAATAAATCCAAAATTCAAAATTCATAAAATTCATAAATAAAAAAGTTCTTATATCAAGTACAAAGAAGCTACACGCTTAAAAAGGTTAGTGATTATCTGACGTAACATACAACGTAATAAAAAAAATCGGATATTAATTATTCAAGATACAAATGCAAAATAAATATCGTTAAAAATAGATACAGAATTTATCACAATTTGACTCTGAAAAGTAAGTGAGATGCTTCTTAAAGTGCATGTATAAAATGTAACAGTGTTTTGATAATGATTAATTTAAATATTTGCATTATCTCTCTCTCTCTCTCTCTCTCTCTCTCTCTCTCTCTCTCTCTCTCTCTTCGCTCTTCCTCTCTTCTTCTCTCTCTCTCTCTCTCTCTCTCTCTCTCTGGGCAGGGTGATATATGTGATTGATATTTAACAGTACTACTTATTGAATAGTCAGAGACAAGTTGTGTCGGATGAATCGGAATGTAAGTATTATTATTATTCCTAAGTGGATACTGAGAAACGCATCGAAGTTTTTTGAGAGCAGGCCGCCATGTTCTTTTTCCGAGTCATTAACAAATTAGTACTCTGGAATTACAAAAACAACTATTTTTCATTGTCCAGGCTTGTATAAATTTCAAATCAAACTTCAATAAACGACTTTTATATTTTGTGCACTAAGAATAACATATCACTTATGTACTTTCACTTAGAGTCAAATTTTAATCAATTTTACTTATACAGGGTGTCCCATTTTAATGTACCACCCCAAATAACTTTTTTATTTTTGGTTGTAGAAAAAAATGTTTCAGACAAAAGTTGTATGTTTTCGAGGGGGACATAAGATTGTGTTATTAGTTTGACATTGAATAGTTGCTTGAAGGTCACGTGAAAGTCACCTTCAGTTTCTTAAATGGAACTGTCTACTTTTCATTATATATTCTTATAGCTTATCTCAAGAGCTTTCCAAAACACTATAATAAAGTATTTTTTTATAAAGTACTTTTTGAGTTACGAAGCTTGAAAGATACAGTATTTTGACATAAAATACAAAATATCTTAAGAAACATTCAGTTTTCGATAATCTTATCTTGATACTTTTTGCACAGAATAATGAAATCAAGTAATTGGTGTAAAGAAAACACATGGTTGATTAAAAAAAAAAAAATGTTGCAAAGTACATACTTGTGGTGTTTAGCAACATATTTTATTTTTTCAAATTATGTGTGTAGTTCTTCGATAGTGGAGCCCCCCCGAAGGGGGGGGCGGAACACACTGCCTCCACGCGTATACTTTTCAATGCGAAATGAGGTTTCATTTGAAGACAGATTATCAGAATGTTATCTGTACGAAAATCTATCGTATATTAGTTTACTTTCGGATTCCGTTTCAAAGTCATAGAAATATTAACAATAGTAGGAATGTTATATACACACACAATGTGGTGAAAGTTCTTTTGTTCATTGATCATTGGCGGTAAATGTGTAAATGTGTATTCGAAATAAGTGCCAAATTTTTCAAACTTCTTTTGTTCATAACTTTTTAACGAGCAGTGACCGAGGACTAAAACCTTCCGAAGGTCACTCAGGAGGGTGACCTTGACAGCATATGTCAAAGTTGGGGTGTGTGTGTGTGCGTGTGGATGTGTTCCAATTCGCTATTTTTCAAATCTTTTTTTGTTAATAACTTTTTAATAAAAAACGAGCGACGGCTAAAACCTTCAGAAGGTCACTCAGGAGGATGACCTTGACAACATATGTCAAGGTCATTGAAGGGTGGTCCGTTAAACGAAATATTTACCAATACTTTTGATTATATTACAATGTTATGATAAGTAAAAAACACAAGTTAAAAATTACATTTTAAATAATTAATATATTGCTTAAATCTTTTTTTTGTCTTAAATTCTTGAATATCTTTATCATCCGAAAATGATAGTATAAGGTTATAATATATCATCACAAAATAATATAGATTAAAAATTATTTTAATATTTTAAAATTATAGGACATGCCAATTGCATCTCTTAATCACACTTCAACTATCTCTAAAGGTCAAAATTGGTTGCTCAATTTAAACTCGGTTGTTCATGTTTATAAACTTGAGCAGATTATATGATTAATAGAAATCAATATTTAGATAAACTCAAGTTAATCAAATATTACTAACATTTATCCTTACTAAAACTATGTAGGAAAGAGTCTTAATCACACAAATGTAAAACATGTTTTCTTCTCTTTTACGAGAAGCAGATTTATAAAATCTTACATTTTAAGACATAAAATGCAATATATATTGACTGTTATTAATTCATATTTGAAATTTATTATTTGTACTATCAGTAAAATAAAATAAAATACAGTAAATCGGGATCGTTGGCGCGCTAACAATAAATAATTCCAATTTCATATTTATCCTTATTATGAATCTAATTATCGCGTCGAATTTATAATGCAACGAGTAAAGTTGGGCTTATGCATACTTCACAAAATCTTCTTGTGCTTTTTATGTATGTACGAGATGGCATCAAACATTTCCTGAATTTACTCTATAAAAAAGTTTTGATTTCCTTTATTTTCAATTAATCTCCATTTCCTTTAAAGTATGTTCTTTGTGATTTGATACAATACTCCAACGTTTTACTCATTTCTGAAAAGTTTTTTTCTAGTGTGTCAGGCACTGTTTTTTCGATTTTCGATCTTCTTCGATAATTATATATCGTCTTCCTGTGGAATTCGAAAAATAGCATCGAGATTTTCAAAATACTTCATCAGGTTTTTAATCATAAAGCTGAAATTACACAGAGCGCTGTGTGTATGAAAAATATCTTCTTGTACTTTTAATGTAAGGTATATTCTGTAAAAATACTTTGTAATGCTGTATCTCTATAAACTATATGAAAATAAGAAAGATCTAAAGAGCTACAGAGTTACAAAGCTTATGGAACGAAAATCTTACAGAATACAGGACTAAAGCCTGCGGCACACGGTACGATTTTTGGTACTGGTTTGCTTACGAGAATAAGCAATAAGGATGCAGAATTTTAGATCAAGCGACTTAAAGCTTAATATTAAGCCGACGCACAGTGGGATAGAATCCCGAAAAAGTGGCAAAAAGTCGATTTTGGAATTTCAGTAAAATATGTATGTCATTGTCATCTCAATGTATCGAAGTAGGCTGGATTTAAATTTTATAACATTTGGCAAAGTACTTTTGTTTTGGCAGAGCTTTGAATATAAGAGCAAGTTTTAAATCAGGTGAAGAACATATATTATTAAAATGTATAAATTTCAAAATCCACAGCATATTTTTTGAGTTTTATTATTTATTGTTTTTTGGTATATATTTATGAATGTTGTTAGTTATTATTTATTGTTTAATATTACATAAATTAAAATTTTGTATCGATTGAGTGGAATATTTTAAATTTTTGTAAGTCAAAACTTGCTATCGATTGACCATGCTCGGAGATTCCGCTTCCTAATAAAATTTTCTTTACACCAATACATTCTCACATTACATCCCTTCAAAAAAAACCTGCTACTTTTTGCTACTTCGGCGAAATAGCCGTTCTATTCGACCGAACATCACTGTGGGATAGAATCCCGAAAAAGTGGCAGAAAGTCTGTCTAAAGTTAATTTGGTTTAAAATTGTAAAATTATATACTGATATAAGGTTTTTGGGGTCGCAGATTTCGAATTTGATATTGCAATTTTAAAATTCAAAATGGCGGATCCAATATGGCCACATAATATAATAATTATAACCGAACAACTCCTACGACCTTACTGAAAATAGTGTAATACACAGAAAAGAAAAATATAAAGAATAAAAAATTAAATTGTATAAAAAATTAAAAAATTAAAATTAAATGCATTCCCTCCTCATTATATCCGGGCTTGGGACCGACACATTAATAGTGGCTGAGTTACTTTTTTTTTATTTTTATGTTTTTAATTGTTTTATTTTTATATGTATTTTTTATTATTTTTTTTTATTTTAATTTGTGTAATTTATTTTTATTTTTATTATTTCTTTAATTATTAATATTTTATGAAAATACGTTTTAACCCTCAACTTCTTCATCCGACAACACAACTTTGTCCAAGGATGAGAATATTTCTGGAAGTTCAATTATGTCTTCTTCTTCCTCTTCATCAGGATCTGCATTTACACTTGTACTTATTTCGGGTACAATAAGTAGATCTCGGACTTCTGTGGGAAGTTGTAATATTTTTTTTTTTTGAATTCGCAGATGAAGACTAGAAGAAGATACAATAGGATCTGATGTGTCCATTAATCTACAAAACATATCATATAAATTTGCTGTACGATCGTGTTTTCTACAATGCTCATTTCTATATGATTTGTAATGCTTATTCCGGGCTTCAGAAGCTTCCTCGCCAAGCATTCCTACTGGTAATATGCTATTTTCAATTATCTGAGCACCGTGAATAAGAACTTTATGGAGTGATGATGGCATGGGATACCATGAGTAATGAGATACGTAAATTCTAGCTGTGTCGAGGCACAGTTTGTTAAAAAGAACGCTATTTATTGGAAATTTGCAAGACAAAGCAATTAAAATATTTTTTAAATTAAGAACAAAAGTACAAGTGTAAATGCAGATCCTGATGAAAAGGAAGAAGAAGACATAATTGAACTTCCAGAAATATTCTCATCCTTGGACAAAGTTGTGTTGTCGGATGAAGAAGTTGAGGGTTAAAACGTATTTTCATAAAATATTAATAATTAAAGAAATAATAAAAATAAAAATAAATTACACAAATTAAAAAAAAAAAAATAATAAAAAATAAATATAAAAATAAAACAATTAAAAACATAAAAATAAAAAAAAAGTAACTCAGCCACTATTAATGTGTCGGTCCCAAGCCCGGATATAATGAGGAGGGAATGCATTTAATTTTAATTTTTTAATTTTTTATACAATTTAATTTTTTATTCTTTATATTTTTCTTTTCTGTGTATTACACTATTTTCAGTAAGGTCGTAGGAGTTGTTCGGTTATAATTATTATATTATGTGGCCATATTGGATCCGCCATTTTGAATTTTAAATTTGAATTTACAATATCAAATTCGAAATCTGCGACCCCAAAAACCTTATATCAGTATATAATTTTACAATTTTAAACCAAATTAACTTTAGACAGACTTTCTGCCACTTTTTCGGGATTCTATCCCACAGTGCGACGGTACGATTTTTCGTAGTAGATCGCATACGAGTTAGCCACTACGCATGAGAGCGAGAGAAAGCGAGCGTCTTTCGCTCTCTCTCACTCTCGTGCTTAGTGGCTAACTCATGTGCGATCTACTACGAAAACTCGTACCGTGTGCCGTCGGCTTTAATTGGCTCTCGTAAGCAATCTAGTACGAAAAATCGTATTGTGTGCCACAGGCTTAAGTGGCCACACAAAACTACGCTGTGTTCATTATATTCGCTCCCCGGAGCCTTTGATTTATGGTTATATTTTTCAAATGTGAACGGGCATGCACAGTAAACCCGCAGTGATACCTGTCATGCTCATAGTTTACAGTTTTAATTTTTATTTGAAAATATTCTACATTTCACCTTTCACCTCTAAACCTATTTGGTCTGTTCATTTTCGCTGCACTGCTGCATTAGTGCAATAAGTTAGAAAGAAAATATAT
Organism: Crematogaster levior; assembly: GCA_901521435.1. Lineage (NCBI taxonomy): Eukaryota > Metazoa > Arthropoda > Insecta > Hymenoptera > Formicidae > Crematogaster > Crematogaster levior. The sequence goes on from CABEGB010001299.1 coordinate 58,660, forward strand.
TTGTTTCACTCTTACTTATTGCACTAGTGCAGCAGTGCAACGAAAACGAACAGACTATTTATCAAATGATGAAATTCGCTAATTGTAAGTTCTATTCTTTTTATGTTATGTGTATACTTTTTTTACGTTTACACAATGAAATTAACATAACTTATCATCACTCTTTCAGTGCTGTCATTTGGTATAGTGAACATAGCGATGATAGCGTAGCTCTGTGTGGCCTTAGCTTTAAGCGTGCATAATATTTTGATACATTCGAGACATTTATTCATTTTTAACTGTACGTTATGTGCACTTGGAATGTAAAATACAGAAATTAATTGTAAAAATCTACTAACTTTAGAGTTAAAATTTTTTTATTGATTAAATGTTACACAAGTTGCATAATTAAAGAAAAACTTTTACGCTCATTTTTACCAAGAAAAAAAATTTATAGAATATTATCTTTAACAGTTATCAGAAAGAAAGTATACGAATAATGTCTAAAAACCATGCAAATAACGTAGAGTTAAGAGCACACAGGACAACCGCGCACTAGCACAACCTCCGAAAATGTTGAAAAAATTAGATAAATTGAATAATCGTCGAGGATCATTTTACAATTTTATATGAAGTCCGTTAAGTTCATCTGCACTAAGGATTTGAAAATTGCATCACATTGTGATACGAAATTTACTAAATTCGTACCTAGGCTCCTGAAAACACAACAGTTTTGGCAGCTAATAATATGCCGCCGACATGATGTCGATCATCCCGCATCTTCTATATTCATCAGATTTAGCCTCTCGACCTTTTTTTTATTTCCAAAATGAAAATCAACTTCAAGGGGTGATGTTTGAGATGGTACAGGAGATCGAGACTAAATCACAGATACTCACTTGACGCACTACAGAAAAAAGACTTTCAAGAAGCGTCGTCATATATCGAATCACAAAGAAATGGAAGTTAATTGTAAATAGGGATAAGTTTAAAATTTTTTATAGAATAAGTCCGGGAATTTTTAATTTACCATCTTGTATACAGTTATATAGTTGTACTCGTGCATGAAATCCACATCATGTGGATTTTTAACAGACGGTAGTAGAATAAAAGATGTAATTTTCATAAAACATAATTTCATAAACACGGTTAATGTGATTATTATCTGCGTATGATAGGCTTCACTTAACACTTTATATAAATGTCAAGACCCAATAAAAAAATGTCTGTATAAAAGAATATATATATATATATATATATATATATTCTTACATAATTATTTTATATAATTTATTTATATATATATATATATGTATATATAAATAATGATATGTAAAATATGTCCATATTATTACGCCTGCGCTGAAACAACCCTAAGTTTTGAGCTGGATCGAACTAGTCTCGGATATAAAAATTGCGAAGTGTCCCCTCGAGCTGTTGTTAAATGAATGTCTTGGAGAAGTTGAGCTGCAAACAGACGTGTGATTGTGAGTTTCCCATATTTCCTCACTGAATAAAAAGTTTCTTTCCCACAAGCTCTACTTCTCATCAGTGCGGCAACAAAAATGTTTTCTTTCTTTCTCATGTATAATCTTTGTATAAAAATAATAAGATTAATTAGAAAAATAAACTTTGCATTGTTTCTTACAAAAAATAAAATTACGATTAGATTATATAATATTTTACATAATCATATAAATGGGCAATTTCTTTTCATTTTCTCAAACTTTATTTTTTATTAAAAAACTGAAAATTATTTTTCTAATTATTTTTAATTTTCTTATTATTTTTCTTGTGTATGTGAACAAAGATTATACAAAAAAGTGTATATGGACATATTATATATATATATATACATATATATATATATATATATATATATATATATATACAGGGTGTCCCATCGCACTTGTGCAAACGCTCGTGAGCAGGTACGGCAAAGTAAACTGAACAGAAAAGTCCTGTACCATTTTGCTAAATTTGCAATAATAAGCGAAATATTTAATATTAAAATTAGGCGAATAAGAGCGCGCCGAAGTACAAGGAGGCAAGCGCTTGAGCCGCCGGAGCTATAGCACGGCCTAGTGTGTCAGCATTGGCTGTCCGGAGATGTGGCAAGAGACGGCAGCGGCGAGGTACGGGCAGCGGCATGCTGACACACCTTTCCCCTCGTCTAGCGTCCCGCTGTCCTAGGTTACCGCACCGTGGATCTGTTCTTTTTAACTGCACTGCTGAACTAGTGTTAGAGTAGGAAGTTAGAGTGAAAATAAGTTAGAGTGAAAAAATATACATTTGTCTCATTCTAACTTGTTACACCAGTTCAACAGTGCAGCTGAAAAGAACAGATCCCGTGTCAAGACTCAATTGCCGATATTATAATAAACTGCCGATATTATATTGAAATAATAAGCGTAAATAAAAATAATTTTGCATAAAATATGTTATTTCAATATGTGAAGTAACGATTACAACCTGTATTCGTTGTGTTCTGCTTGAAATAGTTTCAGTCTCTCTGTTTAAGTTGGCATGACGCATTTTTTTAGATTAATTTTATTTTTTTTAATACAAGTGCAGAACTCTTTAATTTTTATCAGGAACTGTAGACCTATTAAAAGTGTTGTTAGAATTCTATTATTCTTAATGTTATTTTTTGAATTTTTATTTTCCTGAAATTCGTCATGCCAACTTAAACAGAGAGACTGAAACTATTTCAAGCAAAACACAACGAATACAGGTTGTAATCGTTACCTCACATATTGAAATAACATTTTTTATGCAAAATTATTTTTATTTACGCTTATTATTTCAATATAATATCGGCAGTTTATTATAATATCGGCAATTGAGTCTTGATACGGGATCTGTTCTTTTCAGCTGCACTGCTGAACTGGTGCAACAAGTTAGAATGAGACAAATGTATATTTTTTTCACTCTAACTTATTGCACCAGTTCAGCAGTGCAGTTAAAAAGAACAGATCCACGGTGTGGTAACCTAGGACAGCGGGACGCTAGACGAGGGGAAAGGCATGCCGCTGCCCGTACCTCGTCGCTGCCGTCTCTTGCCACATCTCCGGGCAGCCAATGCTGACACACTAGGCCGTGCTATAGCTCAGGCGGCTCAAGCGCTTGCCTCCTTGTACTTCGGCGCGCTCTTATTCGCCTAATTTTAATATTACATATTTCGCTTATTATTGCGAATTTAGCAAAATGGTACAGGACTTTTCTGTTCAGTTTACTGTGCCGTACCTGCTCACGAGCGTTTGCACAAGTGCGATGGGACACCCTGTATATATATATACAGGGTGTCTGAAACATTTTGGAAAAGCCGAAGTGTGCAGGTAAAGCAGGTAAAATCAAGTAGAAAAGTCTTTTACCACTTTGTTGTTTTCACAATAATTTACGAGAAATTAATTTAATAAGATAGGCCAATCCGCGCGAGTAAAAGCGCGCGACGAGAAGAGACCTCCCCGTTGCAAGATGATAGAAGCCGGTTGGTGAAGCGATGGGAGGCACGATCTACAAAGGACGAACGCGGATCTTCGCGTCAAAACCTATCCGGATAAAGATCCGCGTTCGCTGCAGCGATTGTCCTTTGTAGATCGCTTCGCCGTATGACTGATTTGTCATATGACGCTCGTTACTCCGCCTCTCGAAATCAGTTGTTACTCGTTGCTAAGGGGTAAGCCATTTTTCTCTTTTACATCGACACCCATCTTTCATCAGACATCTCTATAGAGTCCTGCCTACCGGTTTCCCGTGCACTCATTGGCTCGTACGTTATAATTAATTACGAAATAAATATTGCAAAAATTACAAAATAATACGTGACATTCCTTCTATTTTGACCTATTCTATCTGCACTCTTCGGCTTTTCCAAAATGTTTCAGACACCCTGTATATACAGGGTGTCTGAAACATTTTGGAAAAGCCGAAGTGTGCAGGTAGAACAGATAAAATCAAGTAGAAAAGTCTTTTACCACTTTGTTGTTTTCACAATAATTAACGAGAAATTAATTTAATAAGATAGGCCAATCCGCGCGAGTAAAAGCGCGCGACGAGAAGAGACCTCCCCATTGCAAGATGATAGAAGCCGGTTGGTGAAGCGATGGGAGGCACGATCTACAAAGGAACGCGGATCTTCGCGTCAAAACCTATCCGGATAAAGATCCGCTCGTTACTCCGCCTCTCGAAATCAGTTGTTACTCGTTGCTAAGGAGTAAGCCATTTTTCTTTTTTACATCGACACCCATCTTTCATCAGACATCTCTATAGAGTCCTGCCTACCGGTTTCCCGTGCACTCATTGGCTCGTACGTTATAATTAATTACGAAATAAATATTGCAAAAATTACAAAATAATACGTGACATTCCTTCTATTTTGACCTATTCTACTCGTCGGTCTGCACTCTTCGGCTTTTCCAAAATGTTTCAGACACCCTGTATATATATATATATATATATAGTGTGTATAGTGTGTGTTCATATGAAAAATTTTTAAATACCCTGAAAAAAATTATGTGATTTCGTCACGTGATTTCATCACGTTACAAAATTACGTAGCGAATTGGTACAGAACGTCACGTGATTTCTTAGACAGTATGTGATGCTACACAATTGTAATTTTCAAAAATCACATACTATCAAAAAATCATGTGATTTTTAGAAATTTCGTGTTACTAGAAAATCGTTACAAATATCAAATGGACTTAAATCATATAATTTTTTAGAATTTATAGACTAAATTTTAAAAAGTAAGTTTATAACAAGCGATTTTCTAGTGGCACGAAATTTCTAAAAATTACATGATTTTCTGATGGGGTGTGGTAGGGAAAACTTCCATAACATGCGTGTGTAATTTTTGACAATTACATAACTGTGTAGCATCACTATACAGTTTAAGAAATCACATGACATTTTGTTCCAATTCGCTACGTGATTTTGTGACGAAATCACGTAATTTTTTTCAATAGGGTACATATGTATAATATGGTAGCATGAATACCGAAATTATATCTTTTATTCCATTCGACCGTTATTTTTGTCGTAATATAGCAACGTCCGCCAACGCTTTGTCACTTTTTGTATTATTTTGTTATAATTATTTCGCTATTATTACTATTGTTCTGCCGACGCTGCAGATCTAACGACAGGTACACGAAATAAATTAGGTAACACTAGTGTTTATTAAATAAGAGCGATGCAGTAAAACTCTATTTATAATATTTATGGCAGCATAAATATGCGCACGGGGCAATCCCGGAATCGTATTGTCCGTCTGTTCGTTGTAAACGTCCGAATGACGGTTTGGATATATTAATAAAACAAATCACTCGCAAATGACGAAGAATTTGGCTAATACAGTGGCTACGAGTACTACGTTGTTGTACTTGTCACTTATAACAACTTGTGATGATAGCGTTACATGTTATGGAAGTTTTCCCTTACACTTATCGCAAATTAATTAATATTCATTACGATCTTCGAAAAGAGAGACAACGCCGCAATTGTTCGCCAATTGCAGCGTTAAATGCGAAAGTATGGGCGTAACAATAAATGCGAACGTATGTAGAGTTATCACGATGTAAGTTTGATGAATGATATCATTGGGTATATTGTTATTTGAGAGCAAAAATCGGTTGCATCGATATCGCTAATAGCAAACTGTCACTTATTATATGTGTTACAAACACGACGACAATCTGACAATAAATTTGGTGACTTTTCTATGTTACAAAAACCAGAAATCATGCATAACTCGGATCCCTAAAATAAACTATCTCTATCTCTAAATAGAAGAGAATATAGTGAGAAATCGACATCAAATCAACGTTTATTCGACACATTTTTTGATTTAATATCGATTTGACATCCTGTGCAAAAGTATTTTAGAGAAATAAATTAATCCGTTTAATACTTCAATGAGATAAATTTGAAATAGCTTCGGTGCAACGATAATGCAACTTGATCCGTATATTCCGTCTCAAGATGAATTCGGCAATTTAGAAAGCCGTGATTGTTCGTAAACTTCCGCGTCACCTACCCTGCAGGAGTTATGTGATCGTTACGATGACAAATAAATAATTTATGTACAAAGCCAGCGAAGCTTTTTGTCGAGAGGGTGAAGAAGAAAACCGAGGGCAGTGTCGGATGCATTCATTTCTGGTGTTCATTTAATTGCTGGCTCTCCACTTCGCGTCTTCGTGAATGAAAGAACACCAAGTCTCGACGACCTACAGTGGTCGCGCGTATTCTTTTATGGTAACCATTATTACGATATCCTACAAAAAGCGGATGCATTAAGAGAAATTGGCAAGAACCATTCTGTGAAGTTACGTTTCTAATGATCGAAATTAAGACCCATTTTAGGAAACATTTGGATTACTTTCCGTCTCATTTCTATTCCCATTACTTTGCTTTCACAAGCAAATCAAGAAAACTCTTTCATTTTACAATTTTTAAGTCACTCTCCCGATTTTAAAGATTAGGAATTTACCACACTTTACAGAATAAATCCTTATCAATTCCTTGTAATTCACCAATTTACAGGATAACAGGGAACGACTGTATTATCGAACTAGGCGAGCTTGCGCTGCCTATTGAAGCGAAAATTATAGGGGCGTTAGTTCGACTGGTGGTTGACCCATCTTTGTTCGCAGAGTTGCGACGTCATCTTCTATCTGAATTAACAATTTATATTTCTGCAAGGAAGAAATAATTGTATTGTAAATATGTCTCAATGAACCTCCGCTCCCAATTTGTCCGTACTTACCGTCCTATTATCGCCCGGTGTAGTCATCCAAGCATAGACCATGTATCCAGGTATGCAGAGCATGGAGGATAGTGCTGTAAACCAGCCTAACACGTGCGACCACCACGGGTATTCATAATCCAGATATTTTATAGGTGTCCACTGAACCAGATTGAAGACAAACACGCCCTGAGTTTAAATATTAAACATTGTATATTTTTATTCAATTATATTTTAAAATTTTATTTAAAAAACATTTGAAAAGAATTACAAAGGCCTTTAGGTCACCTAATCGAGCTAAAATAAAAATGTCATTTAAAACTATATGAATATATGACTAAGATTTATTCCAAATAAATACATATGAACGTTTCGACCTCACTGGGTCTTCCTCAGCACTTTACAACAATTATTGAAACAAATTCAACATAAAGCCGTTGTTAAATAAAATTACAATTAAAAATAAAAAATATAAAAATATATAAAAAATAATAAATAAATAAATAACATGGAAATAAAAGACAGAATAACGGTAACTCGATCATTTCGCAAAATAATATCTACGCTACAGACGAAACGCGGTCAGTTGGTGGTCACTCGTACAATCCAGACACGATCTCCAGGTAAAAAAGTTGAAGTCAAAATTATAAAATGTATGGTACAAACTTTATTTAAAACTTTATTTAAAACTTTATTTAAAACTTTATTTAAAACTTTATTTAAAACTTTATTTAAAAAACCTACTTAACATTAAACGAAAACTTTCGCTAGATTGTATAAATTGCCACAACATTTATTTTTGATATTTTTATAGATGACAATAAAAGGCAGCGTGGCAGACAGAGTTGCAAATCTGTTATTCTTGATAATGTCTCACAAGACTTGTTCTGCTATTCACGCGCACTGATTCGCCAATTTTCTTTCATTAATATCTCAAAATTTTATATTGTTTGCAAAATGGGACATTACCTTTTAGTTTAGTTTCGAGTTAACGAGATTCATCTGTATACAAGATATTACAATATCCCATACATCACAAATCATTGCAGTTATATTGCGGCAACATTACCGCAATGTTTGTTACGACAATTTGCCGCAATATACATATGTATATAAAATTATTTTAAGAAAAAACTAATTTATTTTTAACACAATTAAAATACTTTCAAAATTAAATCAAAATAATAAGGGAGCAAAAAATCAGCTCACATTATTTGACTTTTCTCAAACATACGCAATAAGGTAATAAACTGATTGTACTTACAACGCAAATCATCGGCGTAGTTATTGTCCAGCAAAATTTCCACCACATAAGAGGGTAATATCCGATCATGTCGCGCAGAGCATCATAGAATCGATTTACACCAAACGCCCAACTGATTGATATGCACTCGAAGAAGATGAGGAAGAGTAAACAGAAACCAGAGACGGCGTATGAGTCGAGAATTTGGAAAACGTACATGCCACCTTGAGAAATACACGACAATCCGATAACATAAGACAGGGCGCACACGATGGCGATAAACAATTCCTTACGACGACGTAACCTCTGAGGCCACTCATCCACCTGAAGAAGAATCGATCGATTAATTTGAACAATATTTTTTTCTCACTAAAGAAAACAAAATTTTTTCAAGTTTGTAGAGTCGAATCAATCAAATATTTTAAATCTCAAGTATTACAAGCTAAAAAGAAAGATAAGTATTCAATTTCTTCTAGTATAAATATATAGATTTCCGAGGTTTGGTAACTTTTTATTGAGGATTAAATACAAGTGAAAAAAAATTAAGTTTGTAAAACAAAATACCATAGCAGTGACGAAGCCCTCCATCGTGCAGAACTGGGAGTCAAGTCCGATGAGTAGCAACATGAAGAAGAATAGGCACGACCAAAGCGGTGCGCCCGGTAGTTGAAGAACCGCCGACGGATAAGCCAAAAAGGCCAATCCTGGCCCGGAAGCGGCAACTTCTGCGACCGGTTTCTGCTGCTCGTGCGCCATAAAGCCCACCACCGAGAATATCACGAAGCCCGCGAACATACTGGTGGACGAGTTGACCGAGCAAACGATCAGAGCGTCCTTGTAGACATTGTTGGTAAATTTGTTGTAACTACCGAGGGCTACCAAGGTGCCGAGTCCGAGACCATACGAGAAGAAGATCTGTGTTACTGCATCGATCCACACCTATGAATTCCATTTTGTGTGAATGCACATAGTGCTCTTTTTATACTCTTTTTTCTACTAAATATTGTACTTTACTAGAGATTTCGTTGTGCATACGCGAAAAAACGGTCTGGGAATTGCCTTGAATACAGACCTGAACAGAAAGATTGTCGTAACTGTTGATGCGATGTACGTTTACGTCAATTCTTGTTCGTTAATTTACAACTTAACAGTTACAACAATCTTTCTGCTTGTACAGAAGTAGGTAGCTCCTTCAATGGCGAGAGAGGAAGAGGGGGAAGAAGAGGTACAAGGGAACAAAGTTTTAGATAGCACTTGGGCTAGACCTATCTTAATATTACTACTACTACTACTACTACTACTACTACTAACTGATGTATACTACTATGTATATGTACAAACTAATTTATAGAATCGGCGTAGAAACAAAACAGTTTCAAGAACTAGTAAATGAAAGAAAGTAACTCACTTCGGATTCCCGAAGCTTAGACAAGTTTGGACTGATATAAAATCGAATGCCTTCCATGGCGCCGGGCAGCGTAATGCCACGGATCAGAAGAATAGTTAGCAACACGTACGGGAAGAGAGACGTGAAATAGACGACTTTTCCTGTCCACTTGACGCCTTTCCAGATACAAAAATAGCAGATTATCCACACTAATAATAATGTACCCGCTAATTCCCATCGAATATTGCCCACAGATTCGATGCCATCGCTGATCTGCAACGCTCGACGTCTGAAAAATATCAACAATTGCAAAATTGTTAAGACTAAATAGTGCAAAGAAATAACACTTTAAAAGTATCCGTTTGATAGGCCAATGTTAGAAATTACACGCGTCACGTACTCGAAAATAAATGAAAAATTGTGTTTATACTGACTCCCAAAATTCCTTCACAGGATCCGTAAGTTCCGTCACTGTTACATTAAAATGATTGAGCGTGCACATCTTGACGGCACTGTTGTTCCTCGGTAAGATCTCGTTCCAACAAAACAACGAGCTTCTATCGTAAGGATTCACGCAATACTTGGTGTTCCAGTCATTGTTGCAACTTCCCCAAGGCAATTCTACAGATTGCATGGGATGAGTAACTCACACTCAATAAAAGTCCTTTGTCCTTGTGCTTAATCATTAAATTAGAAGGAATCTGATCTTACGTGAAAGGAAATTTTTAGATAAAATTCTAAATGTACTTACCGCTGCGCATTGACATAAAGAAATAAAAGATCGCCCAGGCCAAGATAACGATATAATAGACGTTCATCCAGCAGGACATAACGGCTGCGGCGTAACCGATACCCTTGAAGAGCGGCGCTATCTTAAAAACTCCGAGGCCGCCCACCGTGAGCATCTGCCCGAGAGCCAGCTCCATAAAGAACATGGGTATACCGGCCAAAAACAATGTCAAGAAGTAGGGAATTAGGAAAGCGCCGCCGCCATTTTTGTAGCACAGATACGGAAATCGCCAAACATTGCCAAGACCAATTGCCAGGCCGACCTTGAAGAAACGGTGAACGTCAAAGCACAGTTAATAATAATGAAGACATTTTTATATTCTTTAATGAATAACTGTAAATTCTTTACATATAGTTTTTTTTAATTTGATACTCATAGAAATGTCTTTGGAAACATTTTGTTTGCAATATCACTTTGTCTTAATCAATAATTTCAGCTGTTAACCAATAATTATAGTTGGCAATATATTAACGTAACGAACGATATGCTTAAGGATAATAATGTATTGAATAAGATTTGGCGACACAAAAACGCATTACCACACTGAGAATAAAATCCAGCTTGGTGCTCCATGTTCCACGATCCGGAAGAGGTTTATTCTTGCTAGTCGGCGAACAAGTCAGATTTAACGTTGTTGTGCCGTTGTCAGTGTTTTCTGAATCAGCCACCTCAGGATCCCGTGATGTCTCTGTCATGATTGTGGGCTTTCGTGGTGGGCCCACTCGGTGTTCTCTCGGTGTTCTCTGCTTGTGTACGCTCTCCAGCTGATTATCGACCAGTGTCTCAAACGCGAAGATGATAACGAGACATAACACAATATCTGTCGAGCGAATATTGTATAAGTTGCTTACTCGAAAACGGCAAATCTCGAATGAAGAATTATCATGACAAAAGATTCGAACAATTGTTCATTTTAAATTTGAAGCTTCTTTCAAGCAAACGCACTTTTTTCTTGTATTTTTAAATTACAGAAAATTAACGCTAGTTTTTGAAAACTATTGGAAGATGCTAAATAATTGTAAGATATTATATCAGTGTTTAGAACTTGCAACATTGAAATTCTTACTCTTTTCTATTTTAAAAAGTTTTGACCGAGTTCTCGTTTTTTGTAAGTTACGGATATTTCTTTGACTTTTGTCACTCGGAAAATCTGCGGAAAACGATTAGGGTTGAACGTTTAGGTCAAAGCTAAATGCTTCTGGGTACCGAAAAAAACAAAAAGCCCCTTGATAATAGCGGGGAGGGGGAGGGGAAGGGGGTATTAAAGCAGACTACTGAGAGAGCAGCTGCCTAAGAATATGCGTTCTTCTATTAAATAATTAAACTGTCCACATTATGTCTTTGTGTCTCAATAATGCAATTTGTTAAATGTTAAAAACTCTGTTTAAATCACAATGCGTGTGATTAAGGTGACTGAAATAAAATTTGTCATCAGTCACAGAAATCATAGAAATTTAATTTAATTAATACCTTGGGTCCAACATATATTTTATGACCAATTATGCATATGTACGATAATTAACATTTACGATACGTATATAAAAAAAAAAATAAATGAAACCATTGGAAATAAATGTAATAATGCTTAAATATTTTAAGAGATTGCCTAATTCAAATTAATTCAACGTATATTCATGAAAATTGTTCTGTTAATATCTGCTAACGTATACGATTACCTACATACCTTTATATAAAATTTTATCTGCAATAAAGAAGAATTTAAAAGATTAATTGCAACAATTCATTATTGTCAATACTCAATTAAAATTGTTCTAAAGAAATAAGAAAACTTCTTACATTCTCTTACATTCATTAATTCTATATGTGTCTGCAAAATGTATCTAAAGTTAAATAAAAGAGATCTATATTAGGAAAATTATTATAATATTTGTATTAACCGTCTTCAATTTCATCTCTCAATTATTAATTCAATTGCGCTTTTCAAGTTGATGTTAAAAGCGTATCTTGAAAATTTCTAGTAATTTGCGCGCGTTTATTTCGGACACCTTTTATCAAAATGACAGCAAGTCACGATAAAATGTTTGATTTAATTTCAATCAATCAGACTCTTGAACAAAGCAAAAGTTTCACTGAATTAACGGAGACGTGTGAAGGTTCCTGCAAGAAGAGTAGCAAGGTATTCTCCGTAGATACATAGAAGAAGGAGGGTGGATGGTGGTCATTGGTGCGCGTTAAATATGAATGTCCGGCAGGGGGTCCGTATAATAAATATCGCGATGTACGTGTTTCCTTGCTCCTCCCTTCCCATCGCCATCCATCTCGGCTCCCTCTTCCTCTTCCACGCTCATAAAAAACAGCTATATTCTAATTAGCTGAGAATGTGTCGTTCCGTGTGTCATTGCAAGCGACGCACCAGAATTTTCACCGTCGTCACCCGTCGCGAATATCATCTCTCGGCGAAAAGCTGAAGTGAATTTTCTCTCTGCCAGATCGGCAAAGTGATCATGAGCACGTGGGCACCGGGCTTGACAGTTTTAAATACCATAAGGCACGAGTCTTTGAAATGCTATACTTGGCAATCAAATTACTTAACCACGTGACATCAGGATTAAAAATCTTAATCTAGGCTCATCATTGATTTAGATATCATTTAGATACCAAATTTAAACATCATTGATTTAGATTATACCCGCTTACATTTACATGCAAATTAATACGATAATTTACTTTAATACATCAGTTCCGTTAAACTAATTCCACTTTAGTTTCTCAACAGATTATTGTTACTTTTTGTTACTTTAAACGCTCACATGCTTCTTTATCAAACTTGATTTTTATATAAGAACTGAAAAATGACGTTCTGCAATTGTCATTAGTAATTTACTAATTGCGCGATCAATTTTGCTGTCATTCACACTTAACTTTGTTAACTAATTCTTAAGTGATCTACGAACCTTACTAAATCCGGCAATGGAACCTCATGTAGAAAACTCCAGTTCCTCGGTGTCACCTTAACGTTGACGAGCGGAATGAGTCTGATTTGTCTTTATACACTGCACTTTCTGAGCACTCTTAATGGGCACGTGAAATGTAGTTTTGCGGAGTCCCGTATCGTTCTCGATCTCGGCGATAGAAATCTTCGGTAATTGATGGAACTTCAACCGGTCAAATTGCTCAGCGATCTTCAGTTCTCTTCGACGAGTGGCCCGATCTCAATCTTGAAGTCGATCTTGAAGTCGAGCGCGAAACCTGAACTATTTCTCGGAGCACCACTGATCTCGGGAGATGATCTCGAGGTGCGATCCGCGTGGGTCGTAATCTCTTGCGTTTGCCTGCCGTGGGTGTACTGACTTGGGAAACACGACACGGGTACCACGGGGGAAGAGTAAAGAACGACTCTCTGCGTTGTGAGCGCGACTATTACCCGCTGGATACTGTGTAATCGGTCCAGCTGCGATGAGTCCAGTTTCAGATCTTCCATGCACGCTGCGCCAGCCGGCAGTGACTGAAATCGTCGTACAGGAAGAAAATCCGGGGGTTCCCTCTTTTTCTTTTTCCCCCGCCCGTGATTCGCGCTATTGCGCGCCCTTACGTTCTCCGCCGCCCCCGTCAACATTGTGGGACGTTATCTGCCAATAGTCTGCTGAAGAGTGAGGAAGAAAGAGCGAATAAGAGGGAGGGATAGAAGGTAACAGAGGAGAAGAAAGGGGGTCACGTCAAGAACAGTATATCATCATCGAGTTGACATTTATTTACCCTTTATTTATCCTTCCAATTCTCTCCCTCCCTCTTCCGCGTGCTCGCAATTTTTTTTCTTGCTCTCCTAATTTTGTTTTTCTGCTTTCCGCAAAGTCTTGCACCTTGTGGATTTCCTTGGCTATTAGCCTTATCTCATTTGAGCCTCATCTCTTCTATTCTTTTCTTCTCTAATCATATTAATAAGTTATGCAGTTTTCAAGATTTAGAAAGGATCGGTCCAAAATGATACTAAAAATCTAACGATAAGAATAGGATCTTTCAACAAAATTTAAGTTGAAATATTTATATCTTATTTCAATACAAAAGAGATGACGATTACAATTCTGAGAAATAGTTAATTATCATTCCGAATATGAGAAAAATAAAATTATAATTTTATTTATAATGAAATGAATAATGATCAACGATGTAGTCAACATTTGAATTAAAATGGACTGTTTTTGAAAAGCAAAAGAGATTTCAACATTAAATACCTTTACTGCATTTATTATTTATTTATAGAATCAAATATTTAAAACGTAGACAAAATATTTTATTTTGTATTTAATTTGGAGCATTGCAAACTGTACTTTTCTTAATCATTGCGATAATGCAATTTTGACTCGTTAAACAAAATTACTCTACTTACTTAGCGCGCGCGCGCGTATGTGTGAGAGAAAGATTTATATTTCGAAAAGATTGAAGCTGACTCGAAATTAAATAATTCATACAAAAATTATTTTTATCTATCTTATCCATCTTTTTAGTTCTTATATAAAAATCAAATTTGATAAAAAAGCATGTGAGCGTGCGTTTAAAATAACAAAAAAATAACAATAATTTGCTGAGAAACTAAAGTGGAATTAGTTTAACGGAACTGATGTATTAAAGTAAATTATCGTATTAATTTATATAGATTATATAGAATTATATAGATGTAAGCGTAGGTATAATCTAAATTAATGATGTTTAGCCTAGATTAAGATTTTAAATCTGACATCCTGATGTCACGTGGGTAAGCAATTTGATTACCAAGTATGGCATTTCAAAGACTCGTACTTTATTGTACTTGAAATTGGTACTTATAAATCTTAAATCTCTCGGACAACATAATAAAAGTTTAATTTTTTAAATATCATCTAGCAAGTCAAATTTCTATTTCGTTTGATGTCCATGCTGGACCTTCTTTTTTTCGATGATATAATAATTATGTCTCTCAGACTCCCCTCAATTGCGATGCGGATATGTCGCGGTCTTCCATTATCACTTCTCTCGGATTATAATCTTCATTTAACGATCGCTATATTTACTAAGGAGAAGATGAGATCATTGCTTGAATTTCTTTGATCGTTCTTGCTTCATTTTGCATTTCAATTCCCGGAACAATTATTAAAGTGAAAATACGTTGGATACGAGCTTTATTTCGGCAGAAAAAAAAAATAAAATTAATTTTTTATCTTCATTTGAGTTTAAAAAAATATTTAAATTTAAATGTTATCAAAATGTATTATTTTTCTTTTCTAAGGCATTCAATTGGTAAGTAAATTGATAGAAATTAAAATAACAAATAATGTCGTATACTTATTAATTAGCAACATTAATTACACAATTATTTACAGAAATGAGATATATTTTCAATATAAAATTCGCATCTACTGTGTTATTAGCATAAATCCCTAAATTCTTTTTCAGAATACCGATTTTATTTTTTCATTATGTGACTAAAAGAACATTCATAGATTTTTTGGGGACCATTGATCCGAATTATGTAGATGTTATCGATGAAGACACAAAACGCCGGATGCTTATTATGCAAGTACAGCGCAACTTTTTTTTTATTAAAGTTGCACTATTGGCAATGTCTTGTCTCAAATTGATACGCAATCGAAATATGGGTCACATATTGTGATCATGCCAAAAATTTTTGACGTCGGAAAAGGAAAGAAGAAAGAGAAAGAAAAATAGGAAAAGAGAGAGAAATATTATATTATTATAGAAATATAATCTTATATTATTATATTTTTGTTACTCAAAATCAATTTGATTAGATAATGCATAACTTTTTATATATGTAGTATCTTGATAAGAATTTTGATGCTCCAATAAGATTCGCGTCAAAACTCTTTTATTATAGATGTCAATTTACATATCGACATTATTCCGCATGATGATAAAAAATATGCCTTTAAATGATCTTGCTTATATACAAGATAATGTTTATTATTTTTAAAAAATCAAGATTTAAAACAAAAATATGTATTGTATATTGATTATTATTTTTTAAAGCAAAAATAAGAAATTTTTACAAAAAGAAATTTTTTTTTACATTTTTCTGCACAATTGAATTAAATTTGCTAGTACATGGAATACTAGTGATTCGCATTTTCCTTGCTTTCAGAAAAAAGTAAAAAACTGTAATAACTTGACTCAATCATCGCAGCATTTATATCATTTCGCGCGAAGAAGTATGAAACATTACAGCAAAATAATTATCTCGCTTTTTTGTATAATAAATAATTCATAACAAGTGTGTTTTCTGTTTAATGGTTTAACTAATCTAAAACTAAAATTTCAACAAATATGTCGATTTGATTCGAAATTACGTGTGATTGAAAGTGAAATAAATGAATGAGTTGCAAATAAATTTAGATAAACTGTTTATACATACTTCGTAGCTGCATTACACACGTTACACTTTTTGTATTTAAAATAAAATAATAATAATAATAAAATAAAATATTAATAATAAAATATTCAAAATGTATTTTTGCATTTCAGCATATTAATCGTTTTTCTACTACCGACAACCAGTATTTCGGATGAGACTGTTCATTTGACGTTTTCTTACTGACCTCGAGACAGATCGATGTGGAACAACATATTTTCGCCATTTAACGAACAATAAGTTTTTGCACTTTTTATACATTGACCACGACGTTTTTATTTGTAATGTAATCGGGAAACAAATTCTTGGTTGTGTTTCGAACTATCGATCGTACGTAAGCAATTTTGTTCGGTCTTTTGTTTTCTTATTACATTAATGAATTGATAACGAAAAAAGTTTTATAATAACAACTTTGTAACAATAAGTTTTTACATTATTTTGATTCCACCAAAGTTTGTTCTTTTCGGCGTGTTGAAGACCGTGAAGTCGAAATAATTCACTTTGTTATTAAATGAAATAAATTCGTTGATTATTTATTTTTTTATGTTATCTAATATTTTGCTCGTTTATTGGCCTTATTACTCCTTCTTATTGTTATAAAATATATAATTACTAATATATATTTAGAAGAAAAAAGTGGGAAGATAAAAATACAAAAAGTTCAACTACAAAACAAACTTCATCCTTTTGTTTCCTCCTTTTTCCGATATTTAATTACGCATCAGTCTTGTTTAAAGCGTATAAACCATAATATAGTGCAAAAGAAAGACCAGATCTATAATCGATTCTTTCACAAACCTAATTGATCAACTCTACTCTTTCAAAGTTTCTTTTCTTTAATTTTGGTACTAGCGTACATATTGGTCATTACTTCGTTGACTTTTATTGCTTTTTAATTTTAACTTTTATTATTTTTTCAGAATCGATCGGTTTGATTTAAAAGGGATTCAATTAATGCCAAAATATTGATGCACGGAAAAAAACGACGAGTGCGTTTCGGTGACGCTTGTCGCGTTTTTCTGTTACCGCCGCCGCGGCCGATTTCCGAACGTTTCCGATGAAACGAAATGGCTATAAAGTAGGTGAGCAAGACTAGGAAGCTGGTATATCCGGAGGGTTCACGTGACACCGATCTGTCCCCGCATCCGTTCTGGGTACAGTCCGTTGTATAGGTCATGAGGAGAGCCCTGGATTGATAACGCAGTGCCGTAAAACTCGCGCTCCGAGCGAGGCTTTTTTGGCTTGCAATATCGAAGTGACGATCCATGAATTTCACGTTGGTCCGAGTCTAATTTCTCATTTTGGCCGCCCCATGCTCGCTCCGTAATATTTCGCAAAATAACAATACGTTTTGTGTGTCACGCGACGTGATTACTTGATGGTATTAGGCACTACAGAGGGGAGCATCCCAAATGACGGGAGGATGTGCGGGAAGTGGCGCGGGAACCACGCCGCTTACCATCTTGCTGCTTAAAATTTTCACTAGGGATGGACGCCACGAGGAATATCCACGGCGATTTTTTGAAAGTT
This sequence comes from Crematogaster levior, assembly GCA_901521435.1. Lineage (NCBI taxonomy): Eukaryota > Metazoa > Arthropoda > Insecta > Hymenoptera > Formicidae > Crematogaster > Crematogaster levior. The sequence continues at coordinate 76,701 of CABEGB010001299.1, forward strand.
ATTTTTTGAAATCGGAATTTGAGACTTCGAGTGTGAAAGTCAAATGCGTTTTGGGAAGCACGTTGTACTTAGAAAAATAGACTTAATTGGAAATAATTTTACAGATTTTTGTCTTAAAAATCAGATTTTCTGATATTCGGACACGTAATTCATCCTTCAACAATGTATAATTTTTAATCCAATTTTATTAGAATTTCTAATTTCTAATCTCTTTGCCATATTTCTTCGTATATCTGTTGGCATGAAAAGGATGTTTTACTTTGTGAAAAAAGCGAATAGAGACAGGATATTAGCAAGGAAGCTAAAAGCACATTGAGTTTTTGATTAAAATCTTTTTAGCTTCCCTGCTAATATTCTTAGTTTAATATGCGACATTGATGCAATCGTATCTTTATTGACTGACAATGAGTACTTTGTATCAATAGTGATTTATGATATTTTGATACCTTGGGTGTCAAACTAGATTTATTGCATAATAAATGGGAATTCTCAATTTTATTGATTTAAAAACCAATTTATTTCTAGTCCGACACGTGTGCTTCATGTTCGTTTTTGACTTTTAATACTTTAATCGATTTTTGCAAGATGTTATTCTGACATCTGCAAGAATACTATGTATTTCCATATACAATGTATTGTATATGCATTTTTATGTATCGCGTGCATTCATTCAAACTGGATTTGTAATTAACGGAAATTTTCAATTTGAGCTCGAGAAGATTTGTTTACAGCTATAAATTTAAATTCATTTGCTTCGGGCTTTTAATACTTCAATCGATTTTTGATAAATGATCTGTTAGCATGTGTAAGAATACTATTGTATTTTCACGTGCATTTATATAAATCTTGTAACTTGTAAAAAAATGTTAAAATGCCAAACAAAATTTAGTGGATTGACTTAATTGATAGATTTATACATTGCTCTTCCGTTTTACTTTTTTCTTTATTTAATTTTATATATTGACATTTCCTCACTTATTTATTGTTGACATTTTAGAGTATTGACCCGATTCTTATACTTTTATATATTGTATGTTTTAGTTTTTTCTCTTTCTATATTTATAGTTATTTATTATAATTTTATCCTATTTGACACTAAGATATTCATAATCATCTATCAGTCTAGTGTTCGTTGTCACCAGCGACAGACGTCTTACACGTCTATATAATTCTCAACAAAATGTTACTTGCAAACACATAGTTGAGTCATCATGTTTCTACCAGATTGATTGTAATGTGAGTCTTTATTTTCGATTGTATTACATTGCGCCTAAATACGTATTATTTCATTTAGTTACATATTGTAGATATACTTGATAAGGACCAAAACCTATGGTCGAAACGTCGCAATAAATAACGTTCAACCAACATATCAATTCTGCCAGTTTGTTGTCAGTTACTGTCCTTCCTCTTTGAATTTCTCATCACTGGCAAAGAAAAGATTCTTACACTTAATTGATAGAGTTATGTATTATTTATTTACACGATTTATATCCGTTTCTACTCATATAGATTAACTTTTATGTCTTGCCAGTTTTTATCTTTTTAGTTTTAAGAATTAAATTAATAAGGGTCTGCATTGACACAGAAATTAACAGAAATATAATAAAAAAAATTTTTAATAGCAATATGAGATAAATAGTAACACATCATTTTGAATGTTTCTTAGTTTTTTTACTGCTTGCTTTTTATTGTATCGTACTTGTTAATATAGACATTATTCTATGGCACTTATTTATTATTTTTTGATTGATCTTTTGGAAGTCGACATTGTGGCAGAAAATAATAAATAAATCTTATTTGTAAAATAAAGAAAAGAAAATTTAAAAATTACACTTTAAAAAAGTAACACCACATACACGCGCCACTTATTGTAAAAATATTACAAAACATTTGAATAAAAAACTAGTGCCAACTTACAGTTGTCAATTAAATTTAATGTTTCAAATTTTATTAAATTAAATCTAATTTTATTCAAATCATAATCGTATTTTATTCAAATTCAATTTGATATTTAAAATTTTTAACAGTTTTTAACAGTTTATATTTTTATACGCTAATGAATAAATCCTATATTTTATATTATATTAATTAATAATCAAAAATTATAGAAAAAATAAAACTAATGGTCTTCAGTGGAGAGAAAGCGAGAAAGAGATTAAACATATTATAACAAACAAAAATTACTCCTAGCGCATCTATTTATCTTTATCTTTGGTTATTCAAGTAGCGTTCTTGTTCTTTTGCAAAAAATGTAGAATGACATTAAAAGTAATGCAGCATAATAAAGTAATAAAGTTATAATCTATAAAAAATTTTAAATTAAATTTTTAATAAAAATTTGTTTTTTAAAAGAACACATTAATTTTTTCACAATTCTTTGTTTTCTGTCTTTGGTCGGTTTAAAAAAATATCAGCATACAAGAATCTAAATCTATAACTTGTAAATATTTTGTAGTTTAATGAATTACGAATATTTATAGGTATAAAAATTTATAGGTATAAAAGTAGCAAATATTGTACATTAATATTGCACAAAACTACTCCAAAGCATAACGAATATTTTAGTTTTACTTACAACAAAATTTAAATGACTCACCAATTTATTATAAACGACAGCAATGCGCACGTGAAGTTTGTGGTAAATAAATAGACGCCGTTATTGCCACAAAACAAAAAAAAATGTTTGCACATGTAAGAATTTTTACAATTTTTGTAGTTTGCTTTTTGTAACTTGCTCCATTTCAACTCGTCGCTTTCATAACACTCTCCCCTGACTGTAGGATTTTTCTTCAATATAAAGGTTTTCTTTTATGATATTTACATACACACACACACACACACGCACGCACGTACACGCACACGCGCACGCACACGCCTCACAATCAATAAAAAATATCAATTAATTATTTAATTAATATACAATGTAAATGTAATATATAATTTAAATATTCCTGATCTCTTTTCTATCACCTCGATGAATTATTAATGATTTTTATATGGATCCATTTTTTAACTTGCAATTTTATTTACATTTCATGATTTTGAGAATTTTGAGTATTATAAACAGTTAGTATAGCTACATACTAACTCTCTGTTTAATATAAAACTTACTATATACTAACTGTTTAGTATATTATTCTATTAACTGTTAACAAACTCAATAGTTTGAAATTATCCGTTGATTTAAAATTTAAGATTGCTTTATACTAATCGTGATACTAATCGTGAAATTTATAAAATTAATCGTTGTAAATTGTACATTGAAATAGATTCCTCATAAGTATAATTCATGCTCTAATAAAAATATATTTATAGCCATTAATGATGTAATTACACAAATTGTAAGATATAAAATGGATACATGTATGACGAAATTATGTATTAAAGTAGAACACATATAGAACATAATTATATAAAAATATGTTTTTTAATTGACAGAGCAGAACATAATTAGATATATAAAAAAATAGACTTAACCCGGCGTGAGCTAGGTGGATAATTGCAACTTCGACTGCTAGGTAGGGTGTGACATACCCGAACTTGTTTGGCCGATTTTTTCATACTAATTTTAAGAAATCTTACTTAAAAAATATTCCTTACGACATAATGGATCTCCCATCAAATAAAACGATAAATAAAATATTCAGAATTATAAGAAAATTATGTTTATTAGAATCTCAAGTAAGCAACAATTTTAAACGCTACAGAGATCAATCTTTTCAGGAACATCTGTTTCGACCTAAAATTAAATTAAGAAACAAAAAAATTATATCTTTCTTCTTTTTAACAGATAAACTAAAAAACAAATAATAATAAAATCTTCTCAGCTAATCTTCAGAAAGTTCTGCGTTTGTAATACACATACCCCGACGCTCTTTATGCGTGTGTATCTAACTCGAACGCCGACGCAGCATTCAACTGTTGCGTTCCTACCTCTCCTCGCACTTTTATTCTTAGCTATTCAACGCAGCAAATAAAACAAACGACGGTAACTAAGTGAAAATCAAAATTCAAAATCGGTCGGGTGTGACATACCCGACCTAGTTCACGCCGGGTTAAGCAAAAAATTAAAAATGTAATATTATATTTTATTAAAAAATATTATTTAATATTCGCACAACCAAAAAGTCAAAAGTGAAATTTAATGTGTACGAGATCTTATGATAACTTTTACTGTTGAGTATACAGTAAGATGTATTAGTCGACAAATCAGTTAAAGCCAAATCTTACTAGCCAATCAATGAGCTGCGTACCGACTTTGTTTGTCGGACTTTAAACGCAGTAAATCATCAATTTAAAATCAACATCGATTTTAATTTTGGCGCTAATAAGTCCCATTCTACCTAAATCAGATAAAGGATTTATTGGCCTAGTTTACATCGTGCACTTGATACGCGTATCAAGTAGTGTATTTGAGTTGATCAGCCAATAGCTGAATAAATGTACTAGTTATTTACTATTTGATACGCGTATCAAGTGCACGATGTAAACTAGACCATTGATTTTACTTTTAAGTTTTAATTTTTAACTTGACAGTATGGATAAAACGTGTATCTAATTTAAAGTTTGTATACTTTGGTTCAAGAGAAAACAAAGCTAATCGACTTAACTATTAGGACGATTCAAACAATACATTAATATTTATGTTTCTCAAAGGTTCATATTTGTGTCTCTTTTAGAAATATAATCAGTATGTCACATTTAGTAACATATACACTGTGAAATTATCCAGATATAACGACAGCGCAAATGGGTGGAAGAAAATGCAAAAATTGGTTGTGAGAGCATTTTAGTAAATCAGACAAAGGTGCAAAATGCAATTATTGTGGTAAAGATTATTCAGCTAAATGTAGATACGTGCTGAAAAGACATTTAATTCGTAGTTACAAAATACGTAATGATGTGGACTACTCGAAATGGAAAGACGACACTAAGGATGTAATTTGGCAATATTTCTCGAAACGAGATGAATATGATGCAGAATGCAACGTTGTAAATTGTAAAGTATTAATTCCGTGTGCATATACCATACATAATGTAACGATACATCTGGAAAAATATCATGAACACATTGTAAAAACAAGACGAGAAGAAATTGAGCATACTTGGCTATCGCAATATTTTGAATTAATGGGTTGCTATGCATACTGCAGAATATCAAGTTGTAAGACAAAGATTAATATATTTTATGAAGAAAATAAATTTATAAATCACTTGGCATGTCATAAAATACATGAAGAAGGAACTAGAAAAGAAAAGGACATTAACGCTGATGTAATGATACAACAATCTGTAGATAAAACAAATTACGCCGGTCCAAGTTCTCATCATAATAATATACCAAGACAATCTCTTGGAAATCAAGAAACTCAGCAGGGGTAAATATCTCAGTTATTATCTGTTTTTTTATTATCCTAAATAATTAATACACTTCATAATAACAATTGAAAACAATACACAGGCCAATAGGTCAAAGCATCCAACCAAACCAGAGGTGTCAAAAAATATAAAATTAAGATTTATTCAAAACCGAAAGGCATATGTGTACGTTACAACTACACTGAGTCTTCATCAGCACATGATAAGATGATTAAAAGAAAAACATAGAATCGTAGTTAAAAATATAACACTTCAATATACACTTCATAATGTATACCGTTAATATACAACAATTAAATATGTAACATATAAAAATATAGATACTGTATAAATTTAAGAGATATGCAGACGAAATAGAAAATTTTGCAAACGTTGGATGTATAATTATTTTAGTAAATTAGATAAATGTGGAAAGTGCAATAAGTGTAATGAAACTTATGACAGTAGAAATGTTTACAATCTAAAAACACATTTATATGGTGTTCACAGTATACATAATAACAAAGACAACCGAAGATGACTAAACGACACTGAAGACATAATTTGGCAGTATTTCTTAAAACCAGACGGACATATTGCACAATGTAACGTTACACATTGTAAAGCATCACTTGAGACAAATGAAAAATCTACCTTAATGCTACATCTAAGCAATCATGTCCAGAAATAATACATAAAATACAAAGCGGAATTATTGGCACTTGGCTATCACAATATTTTAAAATAGAAAATTTTATGGTAGCCTGCCAAGTTTGCACATACAATGTTAATATATTATATGGAATATATGTCCTAATATTTCACTTGGATGAATATCATAATTTAAATAAATATTCAAGATATAGAATAGAAACTAAAAATAATAACACATATGGAATGGCAAGACACTTTGTGGAAGAAAATAATGCCGATCCAAGTTTTCATCATAATACATCTAGGCAATATCTTAAAAATCAAGAAGGTCAACAGGGGTAAATATCCCTATCATTATATTAATTTTTTATTTATTCTGATTATTAACATATTTTATTAAGTTCACAAAAAATATATAAAAAATTGAATTTCTAACATTAAAAAAATTAAGGTCTGTATAAATTTCAGTCTAACAATTAACATATGTCCTTTATTACAATTGTTCGAGTTAAACAATATAATTTTATATCAAGTTTGTTAATTCATATGCGTTGTCGATTATTTATTATCTACATGTTTAGTAATTGATATTTTCATGTACAAGTAACACCCAAGTATTACGGATTTAGCAACTTGACATTCCGATTCAAGAAATGTGAATAATAATAAGAATTAAAATTCAGTAGTCATATGATATACATGACTGCAATATGATCTTGCAACTGTAATTACATTAATTTTTCAATTTTTTAATCACTCTATGTATGCAGGTCCAATTATAATAGACAACAGGGATTCGCAACCCATGATGACATTTGGAAACTATATTTCTGACACGAGCATGTTCATAATACTAACCATGACAACAATTTTATGACAAAGATATAAGATATTGGATATACATCAATGAGTGACATACTTGACGAAAAATTATACATTTGGAATCGTTAAATGATTTTAATATGTTATTATGTAAACATTAATCTTACGAACATAATTTCATAATTATTTTACTAAATATTTAATACATCTAAAATTATATAACTTTAATACTAATTCACTTATATATCTTCTATAATGTTTGCTTACGTTATCAACAATCTTAATATTATGTTATCTACAAAAATATTAGTGTTGTAACGAATAAAGATATTAAAATTATAGAATCTATGCAGATATTATGGTATTGACATTGACACTATACAAAATAATTATTGCTAGTTAAATTCTGACGCTTAAATTAGTTGTTTAAATTGTTCAAATTGTAATATTCTAAAATTAAAATTTATTTATACTTATAATTTTAATCTGCATGCAATATCTTTTGCATATAGAATAAATTATTATAGGGTTGTGTGGCATAATCTTTAAATATGCTAAGACCAATTATATAATAACTATTACAAAATTGTCGAAATGCTTCAGATATTGTTTTGTAATTCTTGTTTAAAAATAATAGAAATGAAATGTAAAATAGAAAACAGACACATTTTATTAAAAGGATAGATTTTAGAAAAAAAACGTAACACAAAACACACACACTCATACACATGCGCGTACATGCACCTCACAATCAATAAAAAATATCAATTAATTAATTAATTAATATGTGTGTTAATGTAATATATAATTTAAATATTCCTGATCTCTTATATCATCTCTATGAATTATTAATAGACTTTATATGAATTCATTTTTTAACTTGTAATTGCAATTTTATTTATATTTCATGATTTTGTGAATTTTGCGTATTTTAAATAGTTAGCTACATATATATATGTATAAAACTATACCTACTATACTCTAACTGTTTAGTATATTATAATACTAACTGTTCATAAGCTTACCCGCTAAACATGTAACTTTCTGGTAACGTCACATTTCGACTGTAATTAAGCAAATTTGAAACGTTTACATGTAACGGTAATAAAAGGTTCCGTAAACGTCTCAAATTAACGTTTTATTAGTGTCAGTTCGTAGAACGTACCAGAAACGTTGCTTTTCCGCATTTAATTTGTCAATTCGGAACGTCACAAATGAAATATTTTGTAAAGTTCAAGTAACATTTCGTATGAAACGTTTTCTTTGCGACTTTATTAACGTTGCTTCAATGCTAGCATTTACTATGTTTCTAAAACATTCATTTCGCTACGTACTTTAAACGTTTCATTCAAAACGTAAACTTTGAAAAACATTTCACTCCGCATTAACGTTATAAATGCGACATTATTAAAAGATTTAATTTTGCAGCCTCGTAAAGTCAACTCGCAATTTATCGTTGATAAATGGTCATAACTTTTTAACAAATTGCAATTTTGCAACAAATAAGTCTCAAAATATTACTCCTATTATTATAATTGTTTGATTGCGACCACTGGCGGCCTCCGCGTATCAGAAAGTAAAGGAACATACTGATGAATGCGGAAAATGTCGCGCGCTGCAAGCGGTTGCCACTCACCGTTTTGCTTTCTTGTTTCGCGCGTTATGATTGGTCGCTTGAGTTGCGACAAGGCGCGTGTGTCGAGCAGTCGGGGGGACTTGCCGCGTAGTGTGCAAACGTGTTGTGTTACAATCTTCTCGTATAATTAATTGTGTGCCGGTTGGTTTGTGCATTAATAAAGTTCTCAAGTATATAATAGCGTTTTCGACGTGATCGAATTCAAAACCTGGCTAACCTGGGTTGGCTTCGGTCGCGTCAAAAACGCAATAATTCTGACATTATATTGTCCTCCCGCAAGGACGCTTCCTGCATAATTAACGCCCGGATAAGCGTATATTTCTGACAAAAAAGATCTATGACATCGCACACTCAGACTCCTGTTGCTGAGGGGAATCAGCATCAGTTACATGAGGTAAGTAACAAACTTATTTATAACCTATACTAACCTAAAAAATAATTAATATTTAACGTTTTAGAAAACTTATTGTTCCAAGTGCACACTCGCGCGAGCGAATTAGTAGAAAAAAATATGGGAAAAATAAATAAATGTTTTGTGTCCAAAAGACATATGCGTCGAATAGTCAGAAAAGAATTATTAGAAACTTTGTTGGTAAATCACAAATTAATTAAAATAAATGATAAATCACAAACTAAAACTGCATTCCAGTCAGCAACGCAAAAAGGAAATAGAAATGAAATAAATATTGAACAATTTGCACATACCGAAAATCAGTGTACTGCAGCATTTCCAACAGAAATAGATGAGGAAGAATCTATAAGATATATTGAAACGCTCGTCGATGATGATTTTCAATTACATAAATGTAACGTAGAATTTGACGATAAAGTTTCATCTGTGACTGAAGAGTTTGCACTTGATGCCACTAAACAATGGGTTCTGAAATATAGACATTTATTAAGCCAACGGGCCATTAACGATATGTTGCAAATTTTACGAGTGCCATATCCAAAGTTTCCTGCAGACTCGCGTATTCTTTTAAAAACACCAAATTCGTGCCCCTATGAAATAATTAATGTGCCCCCCGGTTTCTACTGTCACATCGGTATAGAGAATACAATTCGTAGACTCATCAATGACAGTATTAATATGCACAATTTCTTATTTCAAAATTCAGAACCAGTGTTACCCATTAGTATAAACATAGACGGATTACCTATTTCAAACAGTTCAAAAAGTCAATTTTGGCCAATTTTGATTTCTCTAGATGTAGATTCAGTTAGTCAAAATGCGTCAAAACCTTTTGTAGCTGGAATTTACCACGGGCACACAAAACCAGCTGATGTTAATCAATTTTTAAGTGAATTTGTTACAGAATTTAAACATTTGCAAGATAATGGATTTAACATATGCAATAAAACTGTTAAAATAAAGGCCAGTAAATTACTTTGCGATGCTCCTGCTAAATCATTCGTTTTATGTACGAAAGGTCACACGGGATTTTACAGTTGCACTAAATGTACTCAAAGTGGTACCTTTATTAATAACCGACTAGCTTTCCCAGATATCAATGTAGACTTACGAACTGATGCAAGTTTTAAAAACAAATTAGATGATGAATTTCATAAAGGTACAACTCCTCTTGAAAATATTAACATCGGGTTAGTTTCGCAAATACCCCTTGATGGTATGCATCTGGTATTTCTCGGTGTAATGAAAAAACTGATAACGTTTTGGGTACGAGGATCAAAAAACATTCGCTTCACTGACGATGAGAAAAAAGCCATTAACGATCAAATATTATTTTTAAAGAATTATGTACCTAAAGATTTTGGCCGCTTACCAAGAAGCTTAGATGACATAGAGTACTTTAAAGCTGCTGAACTAAGACAATTTTTGTTGTACATTGGACCGATCGTTTTACAAAATATGAGAAACAAGAACATGTATACACATTTTATGACATTATCATGCGCTATTCGTATTTTATGTAGTCCTGCATTATATTCAGTTTATAATGATTATGCTTTGCAACTTATTCAGTATTTTGTTCAAAAATATTCAGTTCTTTATGGTCCTGAGTTCATCAATCACAACGTACACGGCCTCATTCATTTACCTGCAGACTGCTTGTTGCACGGTCCACTTGATACATTTAGTTGTTTCAAATATGAAAATTTTCTGTACGAAATAAAACGAAAAATTAAAACAACAAAACACCCCTTACAACAAATTTGTAACAGACTAAAGGAAGAAGAGCAGAAAAAGAAACAGGACGACAAGACTTATCCGATTTTACATCAACAAAGTAAAGTGCAAATTATTGATAAGGAAAGATGTATATTTTACAAAAAAGTAGATATTGGAAAGTATGAATTCAGCACAGAAAATAAAGAAAATTGCGTCATGCTTAGAGACAAGTCTGTACTATGCGTAGACGGTATTTTCCAAAACACTAACACACTGGAAATGTTCATAACGGGAAGAAAGTTTACAGAATCAACAACGTTTTTTAAGTCACCCTGTTCTTCTGAACTATTTAATGTAGAACAGGTGCAAAATATTTCTGAAGATACGTATACTGTTAATATTAACGAAATTCAAGCAAAATGTGTAAAATTTCCGCACGAAAATAAGTTTATAATTATGCCATTAATTCATACACAATAATAACAAATATTTAATAGTAGTAATATTTAATAATAGTAATTAATAATAATATTTAATAATTAATTAATAATTACACAAAGAATCTCTGCCATTTAATTTTAATTAATATATAATACATCAATATAAAACCAGTAAATAAATTATACTTTGAATTTAAATATAAATTTTAATATAAAATTGAGTTAATATAATTATATGGTATACAATAAGAAGGTACTTTCACATTTTGCATTTACTTATTCTGATATTTTTATTTATTTTTATTACAAATAAAATTTGTGTTATTTCAGTTTATTTGGTCTGTAGTCGAATTTGCGGAGAATTTCGAAGAATCGACTGCAGTAGAAGTCGTCCCGACAATATGGGTAACAATTTTAAACAACGAAATTACATGCAAATGGCCTGGGAAAAACATCCGCAGGGCAATCAAGAAACGAACAGCCCCATTAAGTTCTTGGGAAACTTGGAATATAAGAAACATCTTTTTCCAAACTGGTAATCTTTATTGTAATTAATATTACTATTTTTATTTCAAAATACTTGTAAATATATGTAACGATATGTATATATACATATATATATATATATATATGAATAATTTTGATTGACAGATGAATATCAGACTGCCGTAGATTTCGCAAAAAGAAAAACAAAAACTGATACAGATACGTCAGTGCCAGAAACTGGCCGAAGCAAAAGGAGAATAAAAAAGAAGAGCCAAAATGATTACACGAGCGATTTCAGCGATAATTCCCAAAATCATAGAATGACACCACCTCCGATGCTGTCTACCGTATTTGGTACGTTAGTAGTGCATTATTAATAGAACTAAATTAAGTAGTGCATTACGTTACTAATAGAACTGAATTCAGGAATTTAATTTTAATTTGTAAAGGGATACGAGTGGATATAATTTGACCACGTTCGAATTTTTTGAATTTTTAAACCACTGAAAACATCTAGAAAAATGAAAATATGCCATTTATAACCGAATATCGATTCCGGCTAACTATGCACAATTTTATACATTTTCACTTCACAATTTTTTCCAACACTTCTGGCTATGTGATGATGCAAACATAAGCCATTACAAATTTGTAGACACTTTAAAGTACTTAAAAATAAAAAGTATTTAACAAAAATAAAAAAAAATCGACATTATCTAAACACCTGTAACTTAATTTTAGAAATTTGATCTTTAAAATTGTTCGCGAATCGCGAGTTTCAATCATTCCATTTTGATCTGCATAAGCAGAGATGATTGAGCGAAAAGTAATAAGAATTAATATACACTGTTATTTCTTGTAACATATTACGGTTTTAAAAATAGTAAGCTAAATTTTTTAAATATATAAATAAGAAAGTAAAAATGTATAATATAAATTCTTATATGAAATAAAAATAATATAAATATTATATTTTTTGTCAATCAAGTAATTCTAATTTTGTTAAGTGTTGGTTAAAAATACGTTTACGTAATACATAAATAGCCTCTATTCAGTTTTACAAGTGAATACAGAAGTGAATATTTTTGCAACGATTAGATGAGTCTTTTTGCTAAATATTTATCTTTCAGATCCTGCAATCGAACGTAGACAATCAAGTGAAGTTCTACAGACTACAAGAAATCTGCCAGCAGATATTGACAACATTTTTCCAACCGTCAATAAAAAAATAAATGGTAATATAGGTGATATAGGTTAGTATTTTTTTAATGTTTATAAATAGAAATGTTAATGTTTTATCCTGAGTACTTATTAATTTTCGTATTTATTTAGACTCAAACAATAACGATAATAAAGAAAATCAGATAGATCAAACGGATGATATAGGGGTTATGAATCGTAACAATAATATAAACAATACTGTAGATCTTGAAACCTACCCAACGGAGGGTATGTGAACGTATATATATGTATATTTAACATTCACATACACGTAT